>JAQGAA010002005.1:0-13801 GCA_034696425.1 Isotoma viridis | reverse complement strand
ATTTGAATAAAGCTATTACGCATAGGAAAATGCAATAAAATAATCCTTCTCTTTGTTACTATGAACAATTAAAGTTTCATACAAAAGTTTTTTTTTTTAAAATCAAAATCCTAAACTGATTCGTTTCGTCAACCACAAACCAAACACATTTGGCACTAAACATTTCATATTTTTCCAAACAACATTTTTAAAATTGCAAGTGCATTTATTCTGTAAAATTTTGTAAACTTTAAAAAAAACTCCCGATAATTGGGAGTTACACAAAATTGTAAAATGGATTGCGGCCAACACTTACCAAAATTACAAACTCAATCGCCTCTGCCTCCTCTCGTACCAGCAGTCTACAAAGCTCCTTACTTTTCAAAGGTACTTGAATCTTATCAATTAAATTAATAACAGTTATTTTAACAATCTTTCTTTGAATCTCCCAAGGGCTACCAACCATTCCCAGCCGCTCCAAAACCACCAACACTACCAATAAAACTAAAAGAATACCTCGAAGAAGAACGACGAGCTAGTCTCACTCCTGAGGAAAAAGCTCAATTATTAGAAAAGCTCAAAGTTCACCCAACCTGGCCAGATTTCAAAACCCTATTCAACCAATTTCAATGTCCTGAATTCATCCCAAGAGGAGAAAGCGCTGCTGCTGACGAAAGCAAAGTACAAGAAAAAAACTCATAAAAAATCTCTAACTTTTTAAACCATTTCTTAAAACTCATGTTTTTTGCAACAATTAAGCTTTCCAAACCCAAACAACGCCGTCCATCCGGAGTTTCTCGAGCTTATTGGAAACTTCAAACCGAAAAGTATGGCCAACCTCCCACAGCTTCAAAATTCCGAAGAGAACGATTTTCAATTGATGAAATCAAACAACCCAAGAAATTTGTTCCGTTTCCATTGTACGAAAGTCCGTCTAACGTTCTTCCATCGGAATATGTTTTCAAACCAAACAAACAAAAACGTAAGATAAGTTACCACACGAAAATAATGCAAATGAAGAATTATCAAAAGAATTTGAAAAATCAGCTTGAGGATTGGCGACTTCAGTTTTCCAAAAATGACAACGTTGATCCAGCTCAACCCATGTAAGCCAAATGCAATTAAAATTGGAAATAAGAAAGCCCTCTGTGAATTCCCACTGTTGCATAAGTCATCTGAAAGCATTTTATGAAAACACTTAAGAAAACTCTAAAATACCCGATGTTTTATTTTTCCATAGGATTCCTGAGAACAGATTGAATCACGGATGTGAAAAAATCCGTGCATTGTGTGACATTGCACCTCCAGTTATTTACACAATAGTCAAAAAGTTTGTGACCGGTCCACCAAACAAAGATTTATTTTGGTTGAGTCGAACAGAAGCTATGGAATGTTGGGGTCGAATCGTAGAACCCGGAGGAGCACCAAAGAAATGCTGTGTACAAGCTCCTATCTATCAATATCCTAAAATGAAAATTGATTCTTTGAAACGGCCTCCATCTAAACCTAGAAAGGTAATAAACCCGGGTTTCAAAAATAAAAATTACCATTTTTTGTAATATTTAGCTATTTTTCATCAATTTTTAGGTAAAAAACCCGGGCATAAGTGCCCTTCTTAAAACTGCATTTCTGTCTTTTACTTTACAGCATATCCCTGAAGAAACACCCGTAGCATTGGGACCCTGCATTAAAAAATCCAAAGGAATGAAAAAACTCCGACCACCAGCCACGTCTCTCCCACCGATAGCAATGAAAGATTCCTCACTGCCTCCATTCTGTGACCCAATCCCCCCACCAGAACTCCGTCTTCCCTGGCACATTCCACCCCTTAAGCCTAAAGATGGAAACGACAGACGAAAGAAATTCGTCGTAGACAGGCAAATAGACCTAGATGATATAATTCCTTACAAGAAAGACCGGTATGGAACTGATCGTCGAAAGCAGAAGTGGATTCGAGATCGAATAATGCGTGAAGCAATGACAGAAGAGTTTTTCAATCGAACTGATGTCACAACTTATTTGAACGAAGTCGACATGATAATGAAAGTAGGAAGTATTAGAAAACTAGGTCAAGGAAAGAAACACGCGCTGTTAGCCCAATCTTTGAAAAGAGGTGAGCGAGAGACAACTGCTGCGGAAATGAGACAAAAAGAAGCAGAACTTGAGAAAGAACGTCGACATGAATTGAGAAATCGAATCCCGGATTACAGTCACGTCAAGTCAAAGTACCTTGATCGGCATAACAGATTCAGGAGATATTCTTTCCTTTAATTCTATAGAAAAATTCTTCGTATAACTTGCTTTTTAAGCTGACTTTTAAATTACAAAAATGTTACACTAAATTTTCTTTGAATAAGGCTTCCAAAATAAATACATTTTGAAAGCGCAAGTTCAACTGATTCTAATTATTGCTAACGGCTTAGAAAATAT
This sequence comes from Isotoma viridis, assembly GCA_034696425.1. Classification (NCBI taxonomy): domain Eukaryota; kingdom Metazoa; phylum Arthropoda; class Collembola; order Entomobryomorpha; family Isotomidae; genus Isotoma; species Isotoma viridis. The sequence continues at coordinate 11,392 of JAQGAA010002005.1, read as the reverse complement.
AGACTTAAAATACCAGTGAGAAGAAATAATTCATGGTTGACTTGAATTTTTTGACCTATGAATAATAGTCTAATATGCAAACAAAAACAAAATTTGCATTATTTATGGGCATTTTTTATACTGTAATTTATGGTTATTCTACTCAGAGCTTCAGACCTCTAAATAGTAATAAGGATTACAAAAGATTGTACACATATTGTTAGGAATCAAAAAAATGTTATTTATAATCATCTTCTCTTCAAGATTTCAACAATGTAAAGCTAATGTTTGAAACAATAGCAAAAATCAACAGAAGATGTACAAACAATCAAAATCATAAATTCATTACTTATCAAGATTTTTGGACTATTATCTACGGACAATCTTGATTGCACACGACCTTTGCTGAGAATTCAAGAAGCCTCCTCGTACTCCAAGACATAATTATTCAAAACATCTTCAACCGTCATGTTTTGTGACATCCAAGCCTTGATGTCTTTCTCAGCCGTCTTCAATTTAAACTTACGAGCAAGCTTCAAAAGCTCAATGGCATTGAAAGCCCAGCAAATGTGAATCAACATTTTGTCACAAAACTCTGTAAGAATTTTTATCTCGTACTTGTGAGCAGCAAAAATCAACTCTATATCAACATCAATCAAATCGCTGGTCCATTCCTCACTCATGGTTCCAGAGTAAATGAATTTCAATAAAAGCTCCACAGCTTTTGTACTCATATCATCAATTTCCATGATTCCATTCTTAGCTTCTTTCATTCCAGAGTTGAACATTGTCCGAAAGACGGGACTTCGAGTAGCCAAGATAACCTTATGGACCGCAAACTCTTTCCCTGTATCCATCACTTTGATTACAAAATCCGAAAAGTTGTCCTCTTGTTCCAGCAAATTCAGATTCCCGTCCAGGATTTCCTTCTTCACTTTCTTTTCAACAAGCAACTGAGCTTCCTTCATAATCCTTTCTGGATCATTATGGATGGAACTGTTGTTGCCTGTACTGGACATCTCGAACCGCAAGTTCAACTCCAAATTCTTCCTTGAAGTGAAATCCACGTTTAATAAAAACACATGAGGTTGGCCTTTCTTCCATTCCCTTTTCTCGATTTCTGAAACAAAATCATAAGAATTCACAATTTTATGTGATATTTATTTAAATTAAATGGATTTAAAATAACTATTTTCAAAAATATTCAAATAAAGAGAGATTCTTTTTACCCAAGCGTTCACATTCGTTATTGCTGGCATGAATTTGAAAGGCAGCCAAAACACTTGGTACGTTCAAAGGACAATCGACTAATTCGAAATCCATTTCATACGTCATACGCTTGATTACCCCATGGATCGTCTGCGCTTGTAATGGTTTAATCAATCGAAAATGCCAAGTACAAGGCAGTCCCAAGGTTTTTCCAGTTTCAAACTTCATGTCCTCAATGGTATTCAAAGATCTATTGATATTTACAAGGGACAGTGCGGAAGAAATAGGGTAATTTCTATATTGTTGAGAACTGCCAGAACTGGTGTGATTATAAATATTGTCCGTCACTTCCCATTTCAAGTTAAGTACCTCCACCTTTTCCATTGTTACACTTTCCTACAATCCACAACAATGACATTTGACAACAATCAATCTATAATATAAGCTTCACTTTCTTAATGAATGGCAACTTTTATTACAATTATGAATTAAATAAACCTTATACTCGAATAATTACAAATAAATTATAAAAAATTACTTACAAATAAGTTCTGCTTTGCTTAGTCTGCACTAACCTTCAACCTTCCTTCACCCAGTCTGCACTTCACACTTCTTTTGACTTTGTGAATTGTGACTTGTGACGTTGCGTTTGCGTCGTGACTACTTGTACTTGACAATTAAAAAACCCTCTACACTTGAATTCTGATTTCAACCGAACGAGAGAGGGCTCTACAAGTAATTTAGTTTGAAACAAAGAAATCCAGAATGCAAATATGCAACGCAAACGCAACTTACAATTTTAAATTCTAAAGTAAGTTTTCTTCTAATAGACTTGCAAATAAATACATTTTTGAAGCGCAAACTAAACTAATTTTAATTATTTGTAAATGGCTTAGAAAGTTTACTTAAAATGCCAAAACAAATTCATGGTTGACTTGACCTGTTGACCTATACATAAAAGACAAGAGACTGATAAGCTGACACCAATATGAAATGTGAAAATAAATGATAATATAATGATACGGATAAGATACAGATACGCTTGCGACCTTCCTTTGACATTTTCTCTAAAACTAACTTCAGAACATTGTTCTTATAGGAAAAATGTATGCATGTGTGTTACCGCAAAAAGAAACATGATCAATTGCTATAGGCTAATATTGCTCCGAATATCTTAATCCTATATTAATCACGAACAAAAACAAAGTTCACGTCATTAATGACCAATTTCTATGCTACTGTCATTTATAATTATTCTGCTCAGAGTCCCAGAACTCAAAATAGTAATAACGATTACACCAGATGCTACATATTTTCAGAAACCAAAAGGACGCATATTTTATAAGAATCTTTAATAATGTAAAGCTTTCCTAATTTAGTACAACAATGAAATAAAGATCGAAAAAACAGCGAACATCAACAGAGCTACAATCAAAATCAAAATTCAATACAGTTCTTTATGATATTTGAGACCTTTCATTAAAGTTTTAAGTAGCTTCCTCTTCCTCGAAAACATAATAATTCAAAACATCCTCAGTCTTCATGTTTTGTGACATCCAACCCTTGATCTCTTTCTCAGCCGTTTTCAATTTAAACTGACGGGCAAGTTTCAAAAGATCAAAGGCATTTTCAAGGGAGCAAACGTGGACAAGAATCGTGTCACAAAACTCCGTAAGACTCTTCATCTCGTATTTGTGCCCAGCATAAATCAACTCTTGAACATAATCAGCCCATCCCTCACTCATGGTTCCACAGTAAATGAACTTCAAAATAATCTCCACAGCTTTCGTACACAAATCGCCAATTTCCATGATTCCATCCGAAGCTTCTTTCATTCCAGAGTTGAACATTGTCCGAAACACGGGACTTCGAGCAACCAAGATACCCGTATGGACTGGAAACTCCTTCCCTGTATCATTCACTTTGATTACAAAATCCGCAAAGCTGTCTTTTTGTTCCAGCAAATTCTGATTCTCTTCCGAAATTGTTATTTTGGATTTATTTTGGATGAGCAAGAGAGCTTCCTTCACAATCGCTTCTTGATTTATGTGAGTCGAACTGGGAGTATTCGTATTGAACATCTTCAAACGTATCGTTAGCATCAACTCTGATTTTGGAGCGTCAAGGTTTAATAAAAATCCTATTCTAATTCCTTTCTTCATTTCCCTTTTCTCCATCCCTGAAAGAAAAAGTCATCATCAGCACTGACTGCTAAAAAATTATAGTTTGTATATATCATTCATGATTCATAAATGATAAATAAACCCTTTAACAAGTTTGAATTACAGGAAAATTAAAATAAATGATTGAAGTTCTCTTACCCAAACCGCCCACCCGTCCTAACTCGACATCGACGTCACCGGTATGATCACAATAGACAATTTCAAAGGCAGCAAAAACACTTGGTTTGTTCACAGGACATTTGACTAGTTCCAAATCCACTTCATACGTCAAACTGACGCACTTTTTCCCCCATCGTCGGTCCAAGTCCTGATGTGCATTGCAAAATCGAAAACGCCACTTACACGGCAGTTCCAACGTTTTCCCAGTTTCAAACTCTATTTCTTCACTGCACCAAGGATTTTTGGTTCCCACTGTCAATCTGAAGCTATGTACCTCCGACATCTTCCCTTCCCTTGTGCAATTCGCAATTCAACCACAATAATCCCTAACCTAACCTTCACTTTTTTTGCAATGATAAATGAATGCAGACTTTTCGAAAAATTAAAAGAAGTAATAATACTTCCGCACTGTTGTCCGTCCGCGTGGGCTGTGGGCTGAAATGAGTCTAGTCTGAGTCTATGGTCCACGTTGTGATTACTATTGACAATAAAAGACCCACTACGCTTTCATTCTCCAGCCGGACAAGAGAGGGCTCAATAAATCTTTCAGGTATAACTTGAATTGAAACAAACCATAATGCAACTTTTGATGTCTGCATACATTGATACATTTTTAAAATCGAATGTTATACTAAGTCTGAATAGGCTTGCAAATAAATACACTTTTGAAGTGCAAGTTAAACTAATTTTAATTATTGTTAACAGCTTAGAACACATATACGCTTAAACTGCTATTGAAAGCAAATTACTTAAAAATTAACTTGGACTTATGACTTTCTGGTGACCTATAAATAAGCACATTTGAAGCTGATTCTGATGACCGTATGAAATCGAAATAAGAATTGCTATAATGATAAAGACGCTTGTGACTGTGACCTTACTTTGACATTGTCTCTAACCAAATCCAGAAACCTGTTCTTGTTTACAGGACATGATAGAATAGCTAAGCCATGATATGCTAAATTCTATATTATGAATCACAAAACGAGAAAAAACAGAATTCACATTATTTATAAGCATTTTCCTTGCTGTCATTTATGATTTATTATGCTGCAAAGAGTTTCAGAACTCAAAATAGTAATCACGAGTACACCATAGATGCTACATATTTTCAGAAATAAAGATTTTCTTTAATTTGATGTAAAGATTTTCTAATTTAGTACAAGAACGAAATGAGGATAAAAAATAACAAACATCAACAGCTACAATCTACTATCAATGACCGTATGAAATGTGGAAACGTCTTAAAAAATGATGCTTTATAATGATAAAGCGCCTTGTGACTTTCCTTAGACATTCTCTCTAAAACCAACTCCAGAAACTTGTTCATTTGCTTATAGATAGGACATGATAGAAAGCTAATAATAAGACATTACTAGCCACCCGCGCGACCTCTGGTCGCATTTAAATAAATAAATGCAATCAATAAAGTAAAAAAGAATCAAAGAGTTTCTCGCGACCAGTCACCAAGGAAAGATTTTTTTGGCAATTAGCGACCAAGGAATTTTTTTGCGATTAGCGACCAAAGAATTTTTTGGCGATTAGCGACCATAGACTTTTTTTCGCGATTAGCGACCAAAGAATCTTTTGGCGATTAGCGACCATAGAATTTTTTGGCGATTAGCGACCGAGGAATTCTTGTCGACCAGCGGCCATGGAATTTTTTGGCGATTAGCGATCATAGATTTTTTTGCAATTAGCGACCAAGGAATTCTTGTCGACCAGCGGCCAAGAAATTTTTTTGGCGATTAGCGACCATAGAATTTTTTTCGCGATCAGCGACCAAGGAATTTTTTGGCGATTAGCGACCATAGAATTTTTTGGCGATTAGCGACCATAGCATTGTTTCGCGATTATCGACCAGGAAATTTTTTCGCCATTACCGACCAAGTGGTTTTTTGGCGATTAGATACCAAGGAATTTTTTGGTGGATAGCGACTAAGGAATCAAATCGAAAAATGGGTAGTGCCATGGGTTTCAACAATTATCATGATTCAAGGTTTTTAATATTAAAACATCACTTCATAAATAAAAAATTTCATTGTACTTATCAAATTCGAAATTTGTAGAAAGTAAAGTCTTCAAATTGACAAATGGGTAATTCCATACGGTTTATAGCGTTATTTTTATCCTTTTTTATTTAAAAGGCCAAGGATTTTTTGGCGATTAGGGCGCAAGGAAAGTTTTTACGATGAGCTACCAATAAATTTGAAATAAGTTCAAAGATAAGCCTTTATTAAAAAATTATTCTAAACCAGGATTTTTAATTTGAAGAAAATCGCTTTATAAATAAAGGATTTCAATGTACTTATCAAATTCGAAATTAGTTGAAAGATAAGCCTCAAATCAACAAATGAGTTGTGCCATGCGTTTAAAAAAATATTCTAAGCCAGGGTTTTTAATTTGAAGAAAATCGCTTGATAAATAAAGGATTTCAATTTGCTTATCAAATTCTAAGTTAGTTGAAAGATAAGTCTCAAATCGACAAATGAGTAGTGCCATGCGTTTAAAAAAATTATACTAAGCCAGGGTTTTTAATTTGAAGAAAATCGCTTTATAAATAAGGGATTTCAATGTGCTTATCAAATTCTAAATAAGTTCAAAGATAAGCATTTAATCGACAAATGAGTAGTGAAATGCGTTTTAAAAAATTATTCTACGCCAGTATTTTTAATTTGAAGAAAATCGCTTTATAAATAAAGGATTTCAATGTGCTTATCTAATTCTAAATTAGTTGAAAGATAAGCCACAAATCGACAAATGAGTAGTGCCATGCGTTTAAAAAAATTATACTAAGCCAGGGTTTTTAATTTGAAGAAAATCGCTTTATAAATAAAGAATTTGAATGTGCTTATCAAATTTGAAATTAGTAGAAAGATAAGCCTCAAATCAACCACTGAAAATGACTTGAATTCAATTCAATACTATGCACAGTGCACAGATAGTGCATAGACAGCAGGTAGTAGTAAGAAGTAGATACACACTACACAGTACAATATAATAATAGTGAGAGAGAGAGAGAGAGAGAGAGAGATGGGAAAGTAGCCTGAGGCTTGGGTTAGCCAATGAGAGGGCTCCTGGCAGCGTTACAGTTCGTTTTTAATAATATAAGATATGCTAAATAAAATCCTATATTATGAATCACAAAACTAAAAAAATGCACGGCATTTATTACTGGAACCAGAACTCTCTCACTCAAGTCTAAACGTCGATTTTCCCGCTTCTATATCTACTTACAATGTATTTTTGAATTTAGGCTTAAGTGAGAGAGTTCTGGTTCCAGTAATATACCCATTTTCTATGCTGTCATTTATGATCATGACTATACTGCTCAGCGTAACAGAACTCAAAATAGTAATAACGAGTAACGAGTACAACATATTATATGCCAAATATTTTCAGAAACCAAGATTTTTTAAGAAAATCTTTAATTGAATGTAAAGCTTTTCTAATTAATTACAAAAACGAAATGAGGATAAAAAATAGCAAACAACAACAGACTTACACTCTACTATCAAAATCATGAATTCATTACTTATAAAATAATATGACCTTTGTTTGTTTGTTAAGAATTTAAGAAGCTTCCTCCATAGGCTCCAATTCATAATCATTCAAAATCAATTCATATTTAACGTTTTGTGAAATCCAAGCCTTGATCTCCTTCTCAGCCGTCTTCAATTTAAACTTGCGAGAAAGCTTCAAAAAATCAATGGCATTTTCAGATGAGCAAGCGTAAACCAACATTATGTCACAGAACTCCGTAAGAATCTTCATCTCATACTTTGAACCAGCATAAATCATCTCTTGAACAACATCAGTCCATCCCTTGCTCATGTTTCCAGAATAAATGAATTTCAAAATAATCTCCAAAGCTTTCGTACTCAAATCACCAATTTCCATGAATCCATCCGAAGCTTCTTTCATTCCAGAGTTGAACATTGTCCGAAACACGGGACTTCGAGAAGCCAAGATCCCCTTATGGACTGGAAACTCCTTCCCTGTGTCATTCACTCTGATTACAAAATCCGCAAAGCTGTCTTCTTGTTCCAGCAAATTCTGATTATCTTTTAAAATTCCACACTTCGTTTTATTTTGGATGAGCAAAAGAGCTTCCTTCACATTCGGATCTTGGCATTTCTGAATCGTACTCGGAGTATTGAACATCGTGAAACTTATCTTTAGCGTCAACTCTGACTTCAAAGTGTCCACGTTCAATAAAGATTCGTTAGAGTGGCCTTTCTTCAGTTCCCTTTTCTCCATTTCTGTAATTAAAGTCATAAAAATCATCACTGTTAAAAACTCACATAATTTAGTAAACCGTTTGTATAATGTCTTGAAATAAATGTGGATTCATATTAACGCTTTCTTACCCAGCCTTCCTGGTTCTTTGCTCATATAATCAAAATAAAGAATTTCAAAGGCAGCAAAAACACTTGGTTTGTCCCTAGGACAGTCGACTAATTCCAAATCCAATTCATACGTCAAACTGACACACTTTGTTCCCTTTTGCATGTGCAATTGCCGATGTGGATTGAAAAATCTAAAACGCCACTTACACGGCAATTCCAATGTTTTTCCAGCTTCAAACTCTATTTCTTCATTGCACAGAACATTATTCACATTAATTTTGACTGTCCATTTGAAGCTATTTACTTCCGACATCCTTCCTTTTGCAATTCACAATTCAGCCACAACAATAATCGTTAATCTGCACGATTTTTGCAATGAATGCAGACTTTTCGAAAAATTAAAAGAAATATGTTTTAATTATTTCTGCACTGTTGTCCGTCCGCACGCTGAATGTGCCTTGAAATGAGTGAGTGACCCGACGTTGTGATTATTAATGACAATTAAAAGACCCGTTATGCTTGAACTCTCTAGCCGAACAAGAGACCCATACGGGTCAATAAACCTTTCAGATTGAAACAAAGAAAACCCCAATGCAACTTTTGATGTCTACATACATTTTTAAATTCTGATGTTATACTAAATTTGAATAGACTTGAAAATGAATACATTTTTGAATCTTAAGTTTAACTAATTCTAATAAAAACGGCTTAGAACACTTAAACTTCTATTGAAATCAAATTACTTAAAAGTTGACTTGACTTATATTTATATCATGACTATGACTCATTGTCCTTTAAAATAAGTATAACTTAGCTGATAGACTCTAATGACCGTATGAAATCGAAATGTCTCAAGAAATGCTAAAATCATGATAAGACGCTCCTCGTTTGTGCCCTTGCTTTGACATTCTCTATAATTAACCTACTAGAGGCAGATTACGCAGATACAGTCTAGGGACCGAAATTCTTGTTTTACGTTAAGTGCATAAAGATAAACCAAAACAAAAAACGCATTATTTTCAATGAGACAATTTATTATTTAATACCATAGTTTGCCACAAATACTAAAATGCAGGCATAATTCAATCTGCAATCTCATGAATGATTGATTATACTGCTCAGAATTTAATTATTCGAAATAGCAATGTCGACTACTGTATTAGAGGCATATTTTCAAAAACCAAAGAACATTTTGTAAGAATTATTTCAAAAGTAACGAATGCAAAATGGATTGAAAAATTGCACACATCACGAGCAAACTCAAGACATCATTAGTTTTTGGCTTTTGCTGAGAGCTAAGACTTTAAGAAGCTTCCTCTTCCTCCAAAACATAATCATTCAAAAGGTCTTCAATCTTCATGTTTTCTGAAATCCAAGCCATGATGTCCTTCTCAGCCCTCTTCAATTTGAACTTACGAGCAAGCTTCAAAAGATCAATGGCATTTTCCAATGAGCAAATGTGCAGAAGAATGGTGTCACAGAACTCCTTCAGAATCTTCATCTCGTACTTGGAACCTGCATAAATCAATTCTTGAACAACATCAGTCCATCCCTCACTCATGGTTCCAAAGTAAATGAACTTCAAAATAATCTCCAAAGCCTTTGTACTCAAATCACGAATTTCCATGATTCCATCCTTAGCTTCTTTCATTCCAGAGTTGAACATAGTCCGAAAGACGGTACTTCGAGAAGCCAAAATAACCTTATGGACTGGAAACTCCGTCCCTGTATCACTCATTTTGATTCTAAAATCCGAAAAGCTCTCTTCTTGTTCCAACAAATTCTGATTATCTTCCAAGATTCCAGTTTTTGATTTCTTTTCAATGAGCAAGAGAGCTTCCTTCACATTCGATTTTTGATTTTTCTGAATCAAACTGGGATCACTGTACATCTTGAAACTTATCTTAAGCCTCACATCCGGTCTTGAACAGTAATCCAGGTTTAATAAAAATACATTAGGTTGACCTTTCTCTAATTCCCTTTTTAGAATGTCTGAAAAATTGAAAAATAATCATAAAACCAGGAGCACTGTTCACAAATGATATTTGTCGTCAATTTTAGAACAAACATTAGTTAAAAATAGAAAAACTAGAATAAATAAAATGTACAATCAGATGTTTCTTTTACCCAACTTTCCTAAATCGGCACCGGCCCAATCACAACAAACAATTTTAAAGGCAGCAAAAACACTTGGTTTGTTCCTAGGACAGTCGACTAATTCCAAATCCACTGCATACGTCAAACTGGCACACCTTGTCGTTGTTTCCTTTAGCAAGTGCCGGTTCGGATTGAAAAATCTAAAACGCCAAGTACACGGCAATCCCAACGTTATCCCAGTTTCAAACTTCATTTCTTTTTCGTCCAGAGCATCGTTCGTTTTTACTTCCCATCTGAAGTTATTTAACTCCATCTTTCCTAATTCAGCAATAACAATCGCTATTTAATCTTAACTTTTTAAATTAATGGAAACTTTTTATAACAATTACAAAGAAAGTTAAGTTCTAACTGACACTGTCCGCTGTCCGTCGACTTGCACACTCGAATGAACGTGCCTTCGGTTAAAAGGCCCGCTGCTACGCTCGCATTCTCCAAAGGAACAAGAAGAGGGCTCTTGCCAACAAAGCCCTTGATGTCTGCATACATTTTACATACTACTTCTGCCGAGTCGGGTAGGGTCAAAGAGGTATGATACTAATATAAGTGTTGGGTCCTATGCAAATGCTAACTGTATAAAATTAAGTTAAAAATATCTTATCCAAATGGAACTGACTTTTATAAATTACATCACCGTTACTACTGCAGTCAGATCGTATGTCATACTCATAGTACCTAAAGTTTAGGTACTATGAGTATATGACATAGGTTTAGGTCCTAAACCTAAGAACTCAAGAAAGTCAAAGACTGTCAAACTCAAGAGTATATCATCCGACCCAACAGTGCATAATCTTTATAGAATCAGTTTGCATCAAAATAATTCACTAAAATCCTCTTTATATTTAATAAATTAAAACGGGAAAAATATAATCGACCTGCAAAATTAATGAATTTGGCGAAAGAAATTAATGAATTTGGTTAGTATAGACTTGTGTTCAAAATTATTTAAAAATCTCCTAAATAATATAATTCTGGTTTTATTTTTTTCTTCTGGAGGCAGTGATTTTAACCTCTGAAATAGGCCAAAAACACTACCCTCAGCCCTCAGCGCCATAATCGGCAAGTAATATTTTGGTGGGTGCATAGTCTGACAAGGATTTTTGCCCAACAGCACAGTATTGAAAGAAGCCTGCGAGTACTTATGCATATTTTAAAGCTTTTTCATATCGATTAATGTTGTATAAAAATCCTTTGGAATTTCACAAAGATTCAAGCACAATGCTTCCAGTACCCGAGTAATATATATATACTATTACAACACTTACCTTATATATTTATTTCATAATTACATCTTAATTGTGGATAGGGGACAGGGCATCAAGGTTCAGTGTTTTAAGGTCAACTAAGTGATTAGAATCT
>JAQGAA010002004.1:0-13805 GCA_034696425.1 Isotoma viridis | reverse complement strand
TGTTTTTATTAAAAGCGGCATTGACGATGACGAGATGTTTAATACGTGGGTTGTAAATTTTCATACTATTCAACTAGAAATTATCTTCATTTTAAACAATAATAATGTTTGCTATTCAACCATAGTAAATAAATAGGGACAGCAATTAACGGCAAAGGTGTGGGTATTCATTTACCTACTTATACTTATACTACTACTTATCTCCACACTTGGCTTCATTGTCCATCGTCCTACCTAATTTTATGCTCCCTGTCCACTGTCAGTATTGTTTAGTGTCTACATACAAACATTTTATGCATATATCTCACATTTATATCAAAATGTACAAGTCAAAACTCTCTTAAATAAATGTATTGGAGCCAAGGTGTATTAATTTTCTTTTTAAATAAGTTGTCTTACAATGGGGCTTGAATGCAAGCAAAATTTTGTGTCCTATTCGCAATTACGTCATACATCTCACTTTTTTGTCATACCTTTAATATTCTTATGGATAGAGTGAGATTTGGACGATTAGTTTTATAAGAACTTTCTAACCATCGTAATCTTGTCCAAAGAAGGCACGTTTAGTTTAATTCGATGAAAATTACTTGTAATGTAGATCTGAAAGGGCTTTGCTAAAAATGTAGTGTGTAGATTAATAAAGGACGGTCTACAGAAATTAATTACATTTACATTCCGTACCTTATATGTGGATAAACGAATTCTAATACAATACGATAAGAAAATTACCCAAAAATTGCTTAATTACACAGAAACATGGAAAACTAGTGATGGCCATGGCAATTTCAATTTCAATATCACCCAAAGGACATCCAGCTTCTGCTATGTCAGTCACCACAGTCAGTTCTAATTATCTACCTCAATTAGCTAATATACATACGAAACAGAATGTACATGACACATTAATCACTGTGTAAAAACCATTTTTTATCAATTTATTAGCATTTTATACCAAAGGATAGATAGAAATGAGTATTCGTTCTAAGCTCGTAAAAATACAAAATAAAGCATCTTGTTCTAGGAATCTTGTATCATTTTCTGTTTTTTTCCTATTACAACTTACACAATAATTTTGCTAGAACTGAAATATACACCCGTTTATATAGAGTATAATGTATAATATAAGTGCATATCATACACATTAAAAGCATCATTACCATTGTCGCACATTGCAGGGCTAACAATTGGTCTTAATGGATGTAACAATTTCCTGTCATATGAGGAATAGCTTAGCAAATAGCTTTTAACCAGACTTGTAATTTAGATCGATAAAAAAATTTACTATCATAGGAAATTAGGAACACGCCCGTAATTTCATTTCCACTATTCCACTTCAATGAATAGACTTGAAGTTCAGAGGTGAATAGTGAATGCTGTAACATTCAGTATCATTTGATCAAAACCTTTTAGAAGTCAAATCATTTTTTTTTTGCTTAGCATTCGCAAAAAAACTGTTGCCCGTCTGTCTGTGCAAATAATATTGATTGTATAATATCTAAAAGCGGTTTATTTTCTATAGCATTATTTTTTCCATCAATATTTTTCCTAATCGTGCTTCAAATGTCAATCTTTGCATAAGAAGTTTTTAATTAGCTTTCGGCTTTTCTGCTATTCATTTTTCCTTTTGTTGTTTTACGGGTTGAATGATTGAGAGAATAAACAAATATACATAATCTCTTATATATCTTTGAATACAATTACTATTTAAGTTTCCGTATACCTAATTATTAGGATATAGCTCATAATATTTATAAAAGTTTATTTTATGTAAAGTTTTAATTTCAATGATTAATTAGATCTATTTATTCGTTTAATCTTTTATCTCTGAGTTTTCTAAAAGATTAATTCTTGGAACCTTACATAACAAAAAGTTTAATTAAGTACACAAATTTCATCATAAGTCTCAAATGAAAAGAAGGAAAGTGTAAGGGAAATACTTGAAAACTAAAACTTTTTGTTGTTTATAATTCTGAAATAATTTAACTTTATCTTAAAAGAAAAATACCTGTATCAAACTTCATATTTAAAAGTTATGCCTTGAATCTAGACTCATTATGAAAATACTTTCATTAGTATTCTTACACAATTCCAACTTTTTCTTAGTGTTCAAACCAAATTGTAACATAAAGTCAACAATGTTTAAAAACAAATTAATTGAAACTATCAACCTATAATTTTATTTGCAAACTAGTCTTTCACATTTTGAATTTTACTTGCTTTTTCGTAATACAAGCGTTATAAAGGCACTTCACTAATTATCTTTCTCATTTCGTTAATTGAATCCTTTGGGATTTAAAGTAAAATACTTTTAGAAGGTACAACCAACAACTTTGATGCGTTACAACTCCAACGCACTTCTGGGTTGTGCTACGGTGGTATCCATCTGTATCATTAGTCATACACACTTTTAAGGTCTTTTAGACAATCTAACTTTTCTAAAACTAAAACTAAGCATAAATCCTTGTGGAATAGCGTAGAAAATGAAGATTCATTTTGCTTAATAAGTTTTACTGGTGAAACAGCATGAAACGAAATGGAATAATACAAAGTAGAAACGATGAATGATGTCATCTTTAGTATTAACTCGTTTTAGAGACAATTATTTCCCAGGAAATTTCACACTATAGGAAAGTCTCGAGGGAAATAGATTTATAGTTAATTGCGTAAAATATTCTGCAAATGTTTGGATGAGTAATGCATACTAACTAATAACAAATAAGTGTAACAGTGAAAAGTTATTGTAAAAGCTTAAAAGTGTGTAATAAATGCGTAGTATTAGTTCTTTAATTTTTATTTAATAATGCGGTCTGATGTATTACCAAGAGGATTAGAGTCAGGATGAAAAAAATAGGTTGGTAGCATTTTACATTAAAAAAATTCCAAGCTCTTACTCTCAGGTGTGTTTTCTGTACTAATGCATTGTGTGGGTGTTGGTGATTCTAATGTTACTCTTTCTAATGTACAGTTCAGGTACGTAATAAAATAATAACAATAATGTTTTTAAAGGTAAGGTAGGTTGGTAAGAGTAAAATAGTACATCAGTTTGACTTTGTAGTTAGACAGGTGAGCTACTGTTATATCTTGTGAAGTTCTTTACTTTTACAAAAGATGATTCACATTTTCACATGTTTTGTGAAAAACATCCATACCTAGAAATTCTTAGACGTTTTTATTTCTTTAGCTACACAGTGACTTCAGAATCTAAAAAAATAACTCGAGTAATGTTTCTCAATCAATAGTGATAGTGACTTTTTATTTAGTCAGTTTGGCATTTTCAAATGCCCTCTAACCTTTAGTTAGAGCCATAACACCTTCATTCAATACTTAACAAAAAGGCTCAATTAGTAAATTGTTATTAATTTTGTTTGATGCAAAAATTCGAGGAATTCGCCCCCAAGGATTTTCATCCTACTGCCAATTAGTTTTCAAGTGTTCATACATGTGCATCATTCAAACCAATTTATTTTCAAGAGACATCCATGCCGAAGTGTCAAATAAGATCAAAAGGTATTTACATGCTAAAAAATCTCATTAAATCCTATTTGTCATCATTTTTATATACCTAATTAACATCCAAACAAGAATGTAGGGACTATATAGTGAACTGCATAACTATTTTCTGATAGCTAAATATCACACGGACTGATAAAGTTAATACTGATGATGATTATTTTTGCATTAAATTTCATGTTGCATTTCTCAGTTGACATTTCATTGAGACGACAGGTAGAGGAAGAACTGCATTCCATTCTTGTTATTCAAATAAAACATAGGACAAGTTCTTAGTGAATCATTTGAAAGTATTTATTTTTCTGCCTACCTTATTTGCATTCCTCAGCCAACACAAGCCTAAAAACTATATTGACTTACATATGACTGTGCGATACATGATATAAATATGCCTGGATTGTTAAAAAGTATATATGGAACGGCTTATTATTATTAATTCTACTTCATCTGCATATCCTAATAACAATGGTATACGTGTTTATATAGTAGTGGTGGTGGTAATAGTGGACTAGTAGTATAGTAGTTTTTTAGCAGTAGTAGTGTGTAAAAAAATGAATTTGATACTTTTTCATTTCTTGTTGTTGAATACACAACTTTAAATCCAACGTGGATTTACCAAATGCAGTGATAGAGATGCTCCTTCCTTTGGTGCTTACTTTTTACTTAAAGTACAACTACAACTTACTACTACTCAGCTAGTCTTAGTGCATTGACCTTCGTCATTTTAGTGTTAGGTAGGGATGATGATGATACTACTAGCTTCCATAAAGAATACACTGTAGAATGAAGACTTGTTGTTACCCAGAGACTCTGATGGGGTTTAAAGCTTTAGAAGTCAAACCCAGTCTTGTAGTAAGTCAGTCTCTGACTTTGTATATTTTGATCCCTGTGAATACCCGTTTTAACTCTATAACCTTTCTATTCCAAATCATCGTCCTGATATTAGGATCCCCTTCTATTCAAGATTACTATTCTTACGAGTAATTCTTTTCTGAGGTGGATGAGGTTAAATCCATCCTTTGTGATTTGAGATGATACCAGTCTACAAGGTTTCTACGTTGTTGGAATATGATGAAAAGGTGGGTAATGTAAGTATCTAAAATAGTAAGTAGTTTCAAAAGGTTTTGAAGTTGTGGTCTAGATTGGGTTTCATTTTGTAGCAGCTATATATAGGTAACTAACTCTACGGTGAAAGTAAGTCTTGTGAGGACGAAGGGAAATCCTTTGGAATTACTTTCTGAGTCACTTTACAACTGTAAACTGTGCTTTTTACCAATGAATAATACTGTGGAGTGCAGTAGTACCAGTTGTAGTTAGTCCATGTGATACAAAGTACTATATGGAAATACGAATGAACAGGCATTAACGGGTTCCACTTGAAGCTTCTTAATTGAATTAATCTAAACGTAATACTTTGAGACAATCAAAAGCCCGTAGTTGGTTTATGGATTTGATTAAGATTGCGTTGTACAATTTTTACTTGATTTGGAAATACAGTGAAAATTGACTACTAAATTAAAAGTAAGTAGTTCTCCATTTTACCTGTATACTTTATCAAGTTATTTGTAGCTTTTGCCATTTAGCATTGAACTTTCAGATATTTTTCATTAAAAAAGCATGAAGAGTTGGTATTCTTTAATAGGAATATAACGGAATTGACGTGTGTCAAACTGTGTCAACCTTCAACACTTTGTCCCAGGCTGAATTGCTTTTATGACTAAAAAAATGCAACTGGCATAAGGTAGTAGCAAGGTGGAAAGTATGTTCTTTTATAGGATAGGATCATGATAACCGAATGAGATATGGGCACCTGGGGTATTATTATTATTCTCCTTGTTGAAAAGAAAGGGTTAAAGCGGAATTCCATGTAAAATTCTACTTTGAAGTAAACTTAAGTGCTTTCATAACTGTACCGTGTCAGTAGCTTTAGGTTATTACTACTGCCAGACATTCTTTATCTTTTCAAGAAGTTTAGTTTTCATAGGTAGGTAGACAAACTACTTGCGTGCTTTATAGAAATTGTGTTATTTTAATATTATTTAGTATTATTATATCGCTACTACAAATATTTTAGAATTTCTCGTACAAAAAGTACGAAACGTGACGGGAGTCGGAATGTTCTTTCAAAGGCTGATTGGCACTCACCTGTTTTAATGTGGTAAGAAGAATTGCGGTTGCTGTAGCGTATGCAGTACTTTTTAAAAGTTTGATTACAACGTTATGTAAAATGTTGTTCTTTACAAGCAATTTTGATATTTTAAAGTGTATTTACTTTTATATATTTTAATGATTAAAAAACAAAAAGTTGTATCAGTTTAACTATAACGTAGATGCTTTACATCCTTCCGACGTTGCATCATTAATTTTTGTTTGACTTTCTTAGGAAACAGTAAATTTATTATGTTGCATATAATGCATCTGCAACAAAATTAAAATCTTAGGAAAAATGGTTTTTTAAAGTGAAAATTTATATGAAATTACATTTTGACAAACATTTTCCCAATAATTAAGTCCCAGAGGTAATGGGTTACTCAATATTAGTTATTTATTGCAACAATCATGCTAGAATTTAAAATAACATTTGATATTTAAATAATAAAGAGTTACATAAGCAATATCCGTGCATTAATCCTGGAGGATTAAATTATGACAAGTGTATTGGTAACTTTGGTAGGCCTTGTGTATTCCAATTATTGGTTTAATAAAAACATACTTTCAAAAACATTAAGGACGCCATAAAAAATTAATGATGTAATGAACTAGCGTCACAAAATTACTGTCCGTATTAATTTGTGGTTAGGTTCAGGATACATCTCGGAGTATTAAAACTTTCCGTCATTATTCTGGGAAACAAACAATTTATTTGAGCTTTTGGCTACCACGATATAGTAAACGATGCATAAAAATAGTAAGATAGATGAGTTTTAGTAAATAATAATATTTTATTGTGGTAGATATTTTACATACTACAGAAGAAAAACTTACATGTTCTAACATTTTGTGAGATCTAAACACGTGTTTTAATGCGGTTCAAAAACATTGCAGATTATAAATCCTCCATGCGTGATAATTCTCAAGATTTGCATAGGAGATATGAAATTGCCAAAAACTTCACGTCACTTTGCATTCACATCCTGAATGGAAGTGTTTCCACTTCATCATTATATTCGAATTCCTGTAGGGTTTTTGCATGAAGATATTTGCAAAGATAGAATTTTTTGCATAAAACACAGAACACAGATGATTTTCCTGATCGTGGATCTTTCATAGAATAAAAGAATACGCAAAAAAGAAACGTGCTTAAAGGATTAATATGTTTTGCTCTAAAGTTGCACAGTATATACCATATAATCTGAATCTATTTAATATTGCAGACTTAAGTTCACAAGTTTATTATTAATATTGCATATAGGTTGGCCAACATAACAATAAAAAATCCCCAAAGGTGTGCCAAGATGAACTGTAGATATCATTTCTCATCTCAATATGACTCTTCAAACTCTTACGTGGTTACACTATAAAGAATTCATAAGCAGTTTGCATTTGTTGGCATTATCATCTCCGTCTCGAGTGGGGAATACCCTTTCCTTTCAAATCGACATTTATATGAAGAGATTCTTTGAATACCACAATGCAATATTCATTTACCTATACTAGCTTTTAGCAATTTCCAATCTAATATATTGTAGGTGTGTGTTAGTATGTGTGTGTGTCTTTTAAATGAGTTCATGTTAACTTTAAGTACTATTCTGAGCATTTCAAACTTAACCTATTTATCTAATTAGAAGCCCCCCACAGAAAACTCCCAATTCTCCATATCCTTCCAATGTAAAGTTGTCTTTAAATTAGATAACAAAATTAACTTCGCATAGGGTTTTAATTTTGGAAGTATGGTAAGCACATAAGAATGAATGAAGGTTTGTATACAACCATTATTCTGAATTTAAGCATCATCATGGTTTGATGTGGGCTGTTTGACTCAATGATCTCTTTGATAGCTCGTTCTCTATTTGACTCCCAAGTCATTGAAACAGCATGTTTCAAAATATGTATATGTACCTTACCTAGTCTAGAGGTTAAAATAATGTATCGCAGTCATTCTCGTCGTTGGTAATGGTAATGCATGCATTAAGCTTGGTTCCTTTTATTGCTTTGAAAGTTTAATATAGGGTATGTAATGAGCTAGAAAACGATTTAATTGAATCCAAACCGTATCCTTGATCTTTGAAGGTTTTCCCTGGTTGGTCTTATATTCATTTGGTCTTATCCTCAGGATCGATTTCCTCTTTGAGTCTGAAATTCAAACAAAAAATATTTACCTGTTTACAAAATACCGCAATAACGTGTAGGTGGATTATAAGCCCAGTTCTACTTTCATAACAGCTTCACTCATAAATTTATAACTTGCGATTTAATTTTTTATATATTGGCTACGTTTCGTGGAATCTTTTCTTTGATGAATAATGAATTTTGTAAGATTTCTGTTTTCTCCAGAGATTTGCAACTCAATCAAGTGTCAACGTGACTAATTGATAAGCGTATACTAAATATTACACAGTTTTTGTTTGTACTTTATGCGCCGTATATTTCTCTCTTTATCAAACTTTCGAATGCCAGATGTGTCCAAACACTAGGAAATTTGTACATAGTACATCATAAAAGTATTATTTTGATAGTTCATTCATAAAAGCTGAGAATTGTCTGAGGGAGTAAATTCCAAACTGAAACATTTTATTTTGATTGTAAGAAAAGTATCGCAATAACAAATGCAATAAAAAAATAATCTTATCAGTGTTTATTTTACGTAACAAACTATTTTTACAGCTTTGCAAATAAAATCCGACTTTACTGCAGAAGCTTTTGGTACTTTTGCCATGTTATTATCATAGATATCCATCTAGCCAGTAACAAAATACTGCAATACAAACACAATTGCAAATGATGCACGCGAATACTAAAATGAAACCAGTACCAAAACACACAGTATTAGTGAAACACACGTAAAGGCACGATATGATACGAATGATTATCTAAGAAAAGCATTTATTTTAGTTAGGTTTTGAATCATATTAAAGAGATTTTCAGCTCAGCAAATTTTATGGGTAATAAATCAAATGTGATAACTGTACTTATTTTATTACAATTTATGTGACATTTTCATTATTTTGCTAATTAGATTTCATTTCATACTTGAAGCTTTATTTCTAAGATTTCTAACTAGGTAACTAGGTAAAGCCTTCTTGGGTGGAACTTATTATTAACGATAGTCCGAAAAATGTTTTATTAACTTATACGAAATTGGAATCAAATAGTCAAAGTGAAGATATAATAAGACATAAAATAAATTTACGAGTAGCAATAATTTTACTCTCTTAACTAACTTCCTACCTGTTTTTCTTCCGAGTTGCAATCCACCCATCCCAAAATTAATGGAAACCATAAACCTTTTATGAATCACAATTTTCTCAATAAAGTTTATATTATTTTGTACGACAGATTGACACGGATGGTGTCGTATCTCAATTTTGCCTCACAAGTTTTCATACAAGACTTCACATCAACCTCCCAACATTCGAGATAACAACCCTAAAACTAACTTTTACATTTTTAGTAAATAAATACTAAAGTCAGAAAATAATTCCATCCCCGATGAAACAAAAGTTTCAATATCATGACAACATGGCCTTCTAAAACTCTATCTATTACATCCTCAAATTCCAAAAATACTCTCGAACTAAAACATTAAAGCAAAAAACAGTTATATAACTTTTTATTTATTTATTATCTTCCAGGTCTCCCCTTGACTTTGGCCCTGGTTCCTATAAAGTCATAATAATCCCTTCAATAACATCATTATCACATTTTTCCAAGAAAAGAACAGTCGGTGGTCGTAATAATGATACAAACCGTAAACAGAATTACAAAATCCTCGTAAAAAAGTCCAAACCTTCTTCACTCAAAAAAGAACAGGAGCAACTCCGAACATTCAATTAGCAAATAAATCTCAGATTCTAGAAGACCTTACACAACTTAACCCAATGCACTAGATCATCACTTTATCACCATCAAGAATTGCTACAACATCCGTCAGTCTTTCGGCTCATAAAAAAATATAAGCAAGGAGTGAAAAGGGAGTGATTATCAGCAACGAAGCGAATCTCAATAAAAAAAGCAGACCAGGATCAGGATCCGGAAATACAGCCAAGCAAAGCAAGAAAACTCATAAACTATAAGCGAAAGCTTTAAAGCAAGCCCAAAGTAGTTAAAGGATCTGTAGTTTTTTTTACTACTAAACAAGATCGTATATAAACTACTAACTTACTTACGTCAACGTCAACCAACCGCTGTGTGTCTATCTTATCCAATACAGCAATACATTTTATTATTATATCATCAACATAAACCTCAAACACCTCGTGTTTAAATTATATTTATTATAATAATCAACTTGTGTTAGTTTGAGGATTTGAAAATGTATGCATCATCATCATCATCATCATTATGTATATAAAATATTATATCTCTTTGGCATTGGCAATCAATGAGTAAAAAGTAAACTAGTTAAAAAAAACATTATTAGTTACTAACTATTAGCGAGGGAGAGTACATGTGGATTGATAACTCTCTGTTTCATGAAACATAAGACTTTTATTTATCTATTAACTCTTCATCGGGGCTAATCGTTTCTCTCTGTGGATATCCTTATAGAAAAACTGTATGTGTGTGTGTCAAAACTTATAAAGTGTTGTATTATGGGTCTTGTTTCCTAAATACTTTTATAATTGATTTGAATATTGACTTGAAATTGGGAAAAATTAAGAGTGAAATTAGTTATTAGGAAAAAACATTATTACTTAGCATTCAATTAAAAAAACAATAAAAAGTGTACCTATTGGACCTACCTATATGCTAAACAATTACATAATATTTATATAATCTGTAAATCTGTATGCTGCTACTATTACGTGAAAAATTTTACAAAGATCTTTGTTCAAGGATTGTGACAACTGTGTCAATACTTGGTGCTTACTGGGCCATGGCCAGTGATTCAACAATACTTTTTGTTGCAGCAACAAACTATCAGTATCTTTGCAAGTACTGGGGGTCCTACTTGCTCCTATCATCATCACTGCCCAACAAGACATTGTTGTTGTAGTAGCAGAGAGGGGCATCTTGTTTAACAATCAGAGGAGAGATACTACTTAAGGGTACGTTTATGTATAATATCCCCTTGTTGAAATATTTTCCTGAGGAATATCAAAAACTGTTTGAAGGATTTGAAGCCATCGATTTATTTGATGTTTCTAAAAAATTCTAACACTTTGTTTTAGATCCAAATATCCAATGGACATGTCAGTTGAATAGAATGTAATCTAAAATGCATTCATTTGCAATCTAGTGAACTTACGAAATCTTTCAAGTTTTTATGGAACTTAATAATACAAACTCGTAAAACTCAGTCATTTTACACAGCTTCTGATATAATCGTCGTCAAGAAATATTTTAACCCCCTTATTGCAACTTGTGAATAGCAGCTAGATTATTAAAGTTTTTGATTTCAATGTTATCCGACCGAAGCTAAGACCTTGTAAATGTTCAATCAGACATTAAATACACTTTACACTAAAATAATAAGAACTTAATGGACACAACGTGCACAGATTTTATACTACTTTTTGCTTACTTATTTATACATGTACTTGTTCCTTCCACAAAGTTGAGTTGGTTATAGTATTCCAATTCCAATTTATTATAATATTATTATTATCATTGTAAGAAAGTAGAAGTAACTTTATATAGGGATCTTTAGGTGATTCACATGTTATTTGTGAATTGTTACCACGTAATAATCATCCCAACAATTACAATTCAATTACAACTACATTAGAAACAGTTGTTGTACATTTGCCAAGCATCTCGCTCACCCAGAAGAGCCTTCCCCAAAAGTAGAAAAGACCGTTACGCTTGGGTCTGTGGTACCGAGTCTTGGTAACACTTTTAAGTAAAGCTGCAGCTGCACCTTCAACTTTCAACGACTTCGTGATTCTGAAGATACATGTTTACATTATTATATACTGTCACTTTCTATATTCTGCAAAACCACTTTTAGTAAATTTGCAAAGGACCTTGATACATTACTTTTTTATTTACAACTATATATACTGCAATAAACGGTTTCGTGTTATGTGATAGTTTCAAAAAGGAGACGCTGACCTAACCCGAAGTTTGATTCTTTGTACTGAAATTGAATTGGACGAATGGGAAAGATGGAGAGTGGCAGTGGGGACGTCGTTACTTTTTTATTTCAACTGGGCCTTGTCAGAGACTCGGCTACAGTGGATATATCCCTCCTCACTTTGAAAACTCTTAAAGAAGAAGCTTGTAAATTTATTCTGAAAAAGGTAAGAGATCAATATTTTCTATTAGTGTTTAATTTCGTTATCTGTATTCAGTGTAGTGTGGTGGAATAGAATATAGCTTTTAAAGTAATGACGCTTAAAGTTTTAAGCTTTTAACCCCAAATGCATTCCTCATCTAAAAGAGAGTTGAAATAGATTGACTTGATGGGCTTATACATACCATTGGTTACCTTACTTAGATAAAGCTACAGTGTCATTCATGGACCCCAACACACAGACCTCAAGTTTGTGGCTTGCTTGAGCAAACTAAATAAGTAGTAGCACTAATATTAGGTGGTTCTTTTATTCGTGGTATATGGTAACACTTTTACTGCAATAAATTATGCATAAGAGGGTACAATGTGGTTGAAACTGAGAAAATGTTCCGTAGAGACAGACATGCTGTCACTTAGTCGCAGTTGTAAATCAATTATTAATGAGCAAAATGAAAAGGATAAAGAAGCATCAAGATTTCCTAAAGGTCAAATTGTCTGCATTTGATCCTATAAAGTTTTATAAATGTATGGAAGAGTTCTATTTCAAGCAAATCGCAAACTAGTTCTTCGACCTTAATGAATAAATAAGTCGATTTTAAGGCAAAGCAAATCTTGACACTGACAATTAGCTTAAATTAAAGCTTTCAGCATTTATTACCTTGTCTTGCGTAATGATGAAAGTAATAATCTTCTTCATTTTGTGTGGTAGGTAGGCGACCTGGCACGGTTTAATTTGTGACTTGTGAGTTGTGAGTACTTTACTGTATTTAGTTTAGGCTAATTTTTTATTTTATATTCTAATCAAATCAGCTGTGAGCCTATGACAGAAGTATTTCAAGACTTTGGCACTGTTGTTATTTACTGTAAAACCAGTGAGCTTAAAATATTGAAATGTAATTAACGTGAATTTGCAACGTTTGCGGACTTGTAGAAAAAAGGTTAAGTAGCAAATTTTTATGGATGGAAATTTAAGTTTGATGGTGCAAGTATGTAGTATTTATTATTTCAAAGTTATTTTATTATCATAATATAATTAATACATGAGATGAATTATTGGTTATCATAGACGGAAGTCACAGAAATCACCCAAATAAATAAGGAAAGATTGCGATCAAAGCTAAGTATGATAATTCAGGTCTAATTGAGAATGCCGATGAGCCTTCAGTAGATGAGAGATTTTCTGTTGTTGATGGAGGATTTTGGGTTGATGGGTTCTGCGTTGACGGGGGATTCTGAGTTGATGGAGGATTCTGGGTTGACGGGGGATTCTGGGTTGATGGAGGATTCTCGGTTGATGGTTCAACTACCAAACAAATATCTTCAGGTACGTATTCCTCTTCTATTTGAGGATACTTCGTTACGTTGGTCTTGGTTGGCAAATTTCCATCTCTAGCAGAATGACAGAAAAACTCATGTTCACCAAATCGGTGGTCCTGTTGCATTTTTTGAATTCTTTCTGGTGTCCAATCGATAACAAAGTCAAGAACTTCCTGATAAGATTTGCCAGCCATTTCTTCAGGAGCCCAAATCATGGGTGGAGGACCTAATGTCTCCAATGTCCTGAAAATGTTAAAAAACACAATTTCGTGTCTTAGAGTAAATTTATAAACCACGGCATTTTGAAGATTGGCAAGCTTACCAAGTATAATTTTGAATGCCCAATTCTTCAATAGTATTTTGAAGTGGGTAGTAACTGTAACAGTAGTTCAAATTAATCCTGGGATAATACCATAACCAACCAATGCACATCTCATCCCTTGAGGTTTGTCCAGCGACTACGGCTTGTCCGTCTTTCCATGTTGTACTATATGTACATTCTGTTGGATAAGACACTTTAGAGATGGAAAGGAACTCCCATGGGTAGTAGCAGATAATAACTTTGATTTCAATTTTCAAGAAA
>JAQGAA010002003.1:0-13813 GCA_034696425.1 Isotoma viridis | reverse complement strand
ATGAGGTGACTTCAGACTTAACGAACGTAACTAATTTTGGTTTTGTTGTTTGTAAACAATAATTAATTCATCTACCACTACCACACTCTGCACTCACTGTGACTTATGAGAATGACTTATAGAAAATGTGATGAATTACAAAAGGTAAAAATACTATGACTGGCTCTGTTGCCTCTTGTCTGATAATTAAGTAAGAGTTTTTGGGATGCGATCAGCGATATTATAAAGATCAAAGATGTTGTTTTACCTTAATATATAATATTAATTCTGTATTTGATATTATTGTGATGTGAAATAATGTGATGCAGTTGGTTATGATCTTTGGATGGCTGAGATGATGATGATGATGGTAGTGTGTTGAGTGTAGTTGGTGATGTTGACGAAAAAGGTGGTCGTGGTGTGGGTTAATTAAATTTATGTGTCTCTCTCAATCAGACACTAAAAAAGGGATTATTGTCATTTATTAGTATTTCAATTGTTGTTATTAGTATTAGAAAATGTATCATAAAAGCTAAATAACCAAAAATGAGAGAAAGGAGTCTGCTGAAAATTTATATTATTAGTTTACTAATACTGTCAATTTATTGTCCATCTCTCTAACTTTGGAGATTTTTATTATTATTATTTACGGATTACTTTTACACACACACGTACAGACTACATCAGCCACGATACAAGGATCTCTCTGCGATATAAAATATAGTAGAGATGATGCATTCAATCCTGTGTGTATTTTCATTTTTATAAATATACCCGATATGATCATCATGATACAAGTGTACAGTTGTGCACTCAAAGAATTCTGTGTGTGTGTGTGTGGTGGAAATCCTTTCATAAACTTGGGGATATTTTTAGTTCTGTAATTTTAATAGTTTTTTTTAGTGTATTGGTATAGATAGACCGTGTGTGGTTGTTGTGGGGCAAGTAATAGGGAATTGGATTCTTTCTTCAGATTCATACATTTCCGTTATTGCGATTCAAGCATGCAGAAGTTCAATTCAGTCAGGGTGTTCTTTTCGATTCGATAGAAAATGTTCAACATCGTTATCATGTCACATTGAAATCAAAGAATTTATTCCGAACCCACCCAAGGTTGTGGGGAGGGGGAGGGGATGGAAAAACTAACTGCCTTCTAGAAACAAATGTCAATAATTAAAACTTGTATTCCTCGAGGTTCCATACAAACTCATTTGCCAGTCTAGATTCTATAATACGATTCAATTCAGTATTAATTTATTCGACATTTCAACATTATGATTCGTTTATAACAGTTTTTTACTATATAATGTTTTAGGAATGCAAATTAAACCCAATCAACGTTACATTTACTTGCATAGTTGCATATGCATTGTTTCTAAAATCTAAAAACCTGCCTTCTAAATTCTAACGTTAGATATATGACCAGTTTTAAAACGCTTTAAATCAGCCGTTGTTAGCTCTTCATAATTATATCAATGGTTTCCAAAGCTGACACCGTATTCCCGACCCATATGTTTTAGGTGGACAGTCTACGCCTTTCCTTTTAGACTTTTTATGAACCCGAGATGGTGAGTGGTCACTCAGATTACCAATTGAGACGAGATTTGTACAAGATTTATGAACAATGAAATAGGTCTTGGTGTGAGTACGAGTGTTATGATGGGCTGTTGACCATGTCCAAATCCCGTAGGACTCAAGAAGCATTGAATGAATGTTCTGCTAGGCTACAGCTGAAACCTCTATCTATACAGTATGTTTCATTGTATAAAACTTGATTCACCTAGCAATTCCATGGGGTAGTAAGAGAAATAAAAGAAATAATTTGAGACTATGTTAGATACTTTGAATGGTGCTACGGTCTATGGTTTTTCTGTACTTCATAAACATTCTCTCTTGCAGTGCATATCAAATATCAACACAACAATTGCTAGCTTGTGTGCATATTCTAATATACAGTGGTCACAGTTCTATGGCTTTACATGATATCAAAGTGTAGGTTAATATTACTACTAGTATTTATACACTTATACCTTTTGGTTTCAACACTTTTTGCCCTCTTCAATACTGCAGATTTCAAAGCCACACTTATAACTTTGTAAAGGTGATCACTAGGTGACGCATTTGGTCTTAAAGGATCTTTGAGGCTTTTAGAATTGTTAAAAAATATCTAAACAAATAGAATCAGCTTGAGAAAAGTCAGAATGAGAATTCTATAATATTATTATGTTGTTACGTTAGTCCAGGCCTAGTCAGACCTGGAGTGGTATTTTGGGAAGAGCAAGCAAACTCCTCTAAATTTTCAGAATTATATTAATTGTTAGCTGCTGCATGATAGCCATGATAATATGCAATTTTTAAGAAACGGTCATTCATGAGCATTTGCAGGGGATATGCAGCATATTTGCAGGGCTTGTAAAAATTTTTTTTAAATACCATTACCATTAATTACCATTTAAGATATTGAGACCATTAGATAGGGATTAATACAAAAATCAGCCTTTCAAAATAATATTACAAGTCTTGAGCTATTATTTTCTTAGAATGCCCGACACTGGTTGTACGAAAGAGCAAAAATCTGAATAATATTAAGTTATTAAGTATCTCTTTACTCAAGTAAAAGCATTCCACTGCAGCAGAAACTTCTATCGAGTTAGTGAGTTAGTAGCATATGTATTAGCTTTATAGGAATTTTAAGTGATTTTCTAACTGAGTTTCTAGACAAATCTTCTTTTGCATATTATGGCATGATGCTTATATGTAACTTTTACTAAAAATAAGGTGCATTTCAAGCTTTCAATACACAAAATGAAATTCATATGCTCATGACTATGAGAGTATTTTTAAATCTTCGAAAGCCTATTTGATGAAAAGGCATTCTAGATCCTGTAATTGGGAAAAGCTTCAAGAATATAGGATAATGTAGAAACTGGAAAAACTCTCTAACTTGTCCAAAATCCCTTTCGTACTAAAGCAGACATTTGAAAATACTGTCCCCACCTTGGCAGAGGATCCTTATAATATTATTTCGATTTGTGTGCTGGATTCGCCATACCACTTCTGGTGAGGACTGGGGTGACGTAAATGGTACTGCTTTGTATTTCTTAGCCACAAAATCCACAGTAAAACTTGTTACAAGCTAACTCGCTATTTCACATAATATAGCATAAAATGAAGAAGTTTAAATAGCTCTGGTAAGTTCGTATTTGAAACCACATTTTCTAGATTACTTTATTTATGTATGACACTTGAATTTCAAAGTTACTCAAAGTATTTTAGGCAGAACTAAGGTGGTTTGTAAGTAAGTAGTTGCCCTCTCAAAAAGCCATAAAATGCGAACATGTAGAGAAGCAAGAAATAAATTGGGGAAGGCATTATTAATTAAGAAAGAAAGGCTATATGTGTTTGATGCTTGATTTTACGAGTTTTGTCTCGTCTTCTTTTCTTAAGATATATTACACTCACTCGATGTAATACAAACATAATGCAAACAAAACTGCATATACCATCGAGTCACATCGTAATGCAATGTCATTAAGAATTTCTCCCCTCACCAAACATTCAACTGAAACAACACATAAGTAAGACCGTGTTTCATGATGATGACTTTCCGTTTCATTGCTTATCGAAATGAGAAAGGGGGAAAGCTTGGTAAAAGGAAACTTTCCCCTGCTTCCCATCCTGTGTAGGATTAAATTCATAAGTAACCCACAAAACATTATGTTATGAGCAGTAAATTTTTTATGATTTTAATATACACGTTGTAACTCTTGCACTAAAAAACCGACTTTGGAATGGTAATCAAGTAATTTATAATTCAGAAGATATAATATGTAAGCTCCGCTGTGGCTTATTGTGTATTATTTGTTAACACTCAAAAGAAACTTCAAAAGCAGGCATTTATATTACTAATCAAGCATTGGTCTTTCGGTTTGCCTTTAATGTTTGACATTATTCTTCAACTTGGCATACATATCCAGGTGAAAATACAAATTTCAATTTTTAATAGGTATAAAATTGTGATGTGAGCAATCGTCTTACTTTTAGCCAACAAGAGCAGAAATATGAGAAATAATAATACTATACTAATGAGGTATGAGTACAATGTAATGACGAAATGTTTAAATAACTTTAGGTAATGAAACTACCCGTTGTAATACCCGTCGCGGTGCAGTAAATTAAATGTTTCTTCAGAATGTTTTTGGATGCCCCTAAATCCAAAATTCAAAATCTGAAATGTGACTTTAAAAAACAAATCGAAATACGAAAAACAAAAATCGAAATCTTCAATTAAAAAAATCCTATCCTAACTAGAATCCAAATGTTAGTTAATCCAATTGTGAATTCCGGATCCAAGATTCAAGTTTTAAATCCAAACCTAATAAAGACCAAAATCCCAATGAGGTAGAATCTAAGTAGCAATTGAAATGACGAGTTTGATGACTCATGAGCTTATCATGATCCATTGGCTCATTTTTGGATATTAGCTCATGTACCAGTTTCCAATAACTCACTAGCCGATAACCCCATCGTATCGATCAGATATTTTTAGATAGGAGTAATTAAAATTTGAAGATTTTTGGATTTAGACTTTCGAATTGAATTTTGTATTCTTGGATTTTTTTAAATATGAATTTTAGATTCATGCAATTGAAAATAGAAGCATCCGAAGCACTTAACATATTTGTATTCAAACCATACAGATAAATAGTAGAAAATTAAGTATATCGGTTTCGGGTTAAATTCGGGTATTGGAAAATCGGTAGTTATCTTCAAATTTAATCAATCTTCATAAAAGGCGTACAATTTATTATTTACTGTTGTAAACTTCGAAAAGATTAATAATATTTCAAAATTCTTGAATTCTACGAAACAGACAGAATTTACATCGGGAGATTGGGAATAAGAAAGATACAGGGGTTGAGTTCACAAATCATATAATATTGTGAACATATCTTCAATTTATCTAAAAGGCTGAATGTAGCTTGCTAAATAAATCCTAAATAACTGAAATAAAACTCTTACATTAAAAAATAAACCTAAGATCGAAAATAAGATTAAGAATAAATTGAAGAGTTGCCTCTTTAAATGCACGCGTGACTTAAATTGCAAAAAAGGAATTGCTATAAAAGAATATTTAAGTAATTAAAGCAGGTAGTAAGATAAATAAATCGGATGGCTTTTAGACAGATATATCTTCTCTTCACCCTTCAGCCTGATTGCACTTTATTATTCATAGGTTAAAAGTGCATGAGTAGAAAAAGAGCTAGAAATGAAAGAAAGTCTGCAGCAAAATAAATTGGCGAGGACTTTCAGTCAATCAAAATTCATGTGAATGTTATAATACACTTTGCTTGCCCATTGTTTGTATGCATTTTCAGTACGTGGTGGCTTTCTGCTGCAGTGTACAACATTTTTATGTGTTTCAAAGCGGAATTGAAATATGATATGACTTAAACATAAGACTTGTACTCTTGAGATTTAGAAAACGCGAGTATTGAAGTAAATGAGTCTAGCTCAACTCAACTCGTAGCTTTTTCTCCTTCTAAAGAAGAAAGATGAATTTGAAAAATTTGAAATACTCTCAGGGATAGGGAGGATGGGATGAAGCTGACTTATTACATTACATTGCATCAATGAATCAGGAGAGCATATATGGCCAAATTGCGAATAGAAGACCAATTTCATAAAAAGTTAATTTTTTATCGAACACCAACGGAACCACTTTTATCTCCCGTGTTTGAAATTGCTTCTCAACTTCCATTATTTATTTAGACTTCAATGACCTCAACATAAAAGTTTTGAAGTCGGTTTTTTGAACTATGAAAATTATATGAAATAAGAACATGGAATAAAAACGTTCAATACATGTGAATGCAATTCGTATGTTATTCAGTTAACTGCAACTATATTTTTTCCGTCAAGTCCTGACACGTGTAATAAAAACGGAATGAAAATTGTGCAGACTGACAATCATAAATAGAGCAATAACTCAAGTTGAAAGAGTCCGTGGAATGAAATTTTAATGTGCTAATGATATTTTTCCATGGACTTAGATATAAAGCCATTCACCTGATCCACATCTACAAATGTCATACACAAGCCAGTGAGGAAAGTGGATAAAGGATAGAAAACATAAACTACTTTGTCACACTCCAAACGTCATTATGCACCTGTACTCCAACTTTCTCTTATAAATGCTTTATGTAATTCAGGATGCCGTCATCAACCATCAACCACAACCGCTACTTTCACAATTGAGATTAATTTATACTTTCACACCTCACACATCTATCAACAGAATCAATCAATAGTATTTACTGGTGATTAATACAAAGTCTGAAAGCAATAATTGCATGAGCTCTTTTTTAAGGAAAATCGAAGAAAATTGTTTGGGTCGGGGGTCCAAAGCACGACTACAGTATGAATAACCTGAATGAATTAATAGCTTCATTTCAAACCTGAGCATTAAAATGTGTACTTTGTCGTGTTATGACATTTTTCATATATATACAGTATTTTCTGGTGTCGGACCCCATGGGCGATTAATGTTTCAAACCCCTAAAAAGCATGAGATTTTATTTCGGGGTTAACTAATTAATTAACTATTAAATCTTAGTTAGAGCTAGCTAACATTCTTTTTTTACTAAGACCTCCTAATTGCAAACTACGTTTCCATAATTATGTTAGAGCTATATTTTCTTCTAAAAGCAAGTTCCTAGTTTTACCTCTTATCTCTTTATTCACATTTATCATTTAGATATATCAATTTGAGTCAATAAAATTAGTTTTAGATTTAATGAGGAAAGGATTCAATAAGTAATCGCAGACGCTTAATTGTACAGATCATTTTTTGAGGTTCAGAGGTTCTTTCATTTATAGTTATTGTAATTAAAATTTAATCGTATAAAATTAGTTGTGTCGATTTTTTGCAAATCTATTCAGACGAGTTCTAAAGCTAAACGTTTTTAAGCATTTTTAGAGCGCTTCTTGAGTAAGCAGAGTTTGTATAGATTTACATTTACGAGTACGTCTTAATTGTTGTTTATCCCCTTCATCCCTCGTCTAGGTATTAACCATTCCTCGTGACTAAATAAGGAAGAGGAATATCTAATAGGTTGAAGACGGATACCAAACTAGGAACATCATACAATGGTAAGTGACACCCCCTGAGAGGAACAAAGTGTGCTAACACCACGGTACTTATTCATACAGCCGATCTGTACGTGCGTGTTGGTCAGTTAGTTTGTGAGCTTTTAAAGTTTTGAAGCACCAATATGTTTGTCAAAGAGAAAGCAGTGTAGTAGGTTAAAAAGATAATATGTTGAAAGTATGGTGAACGTAAAAGTATTTTCAAATTTTCATGCTTCGAACTTTTAGAGTTGTTCAACTTTTGGAAATATATTGGGTTATGTAGTCTTTTATTATTGGCGTCACTGCGTTCTGGCAATGCCCATTTGTCCTCTTGTGCTTCTCTTGTGTCTAATGTTTTGTGACATAACAACATATATAACATAACCTTACATGAAAAATAGTCAATCCATAGGTGAACTTTTCTGGGAACAGCTTTCACATTAACATATTTATTGATTTGATTCCATCGCTGAAATTCTTGTCTGCAATGCCGTTTCCTTCTTTGGGAAATGTTTTTTGTGCGATATTATCATCTATCAGCTATAGACAAAAAAGTCTTCATACAAATGGCTAAGATCGATGGATCGATACTGTTTATGTGCACTAGCATGTAATAGAACTAAAGAGTTGTGATAGTATTCTAACAAAAAATTTGCAACAAGAGAAATGGCTTTGTAGAGATTTCAAAAGACACATGAACAAAAGAAAAACGAGAGTGGTTGCCAATAAAGTAATAAAACAATGGCATTAATACCTTTCTCTCTTTTGTGGAAATGATCGCTTCTTGTCATAAAACAATATTTAATGAGCTGAACGGGAAACGATGAAGAAAATACCACACTTAATTCACTTTGTTCCTATCGTACCTTATCAGTATTCAGTTGTATTAGTATTAGTACACACCACAGACAAAAGAGATAAAATATTATCTACCTATTAGTTACCATTCATCTTAAATTCCCCCTTTTAATCGTAGTGACTTAACTAAGTAGGAACAGTGCATAAATGATGCATTAGCTTCCGATAGAATGGATTACAAAAGAAGTTAGATAAAATTCAGTCATGCAGAATGATGCTGCCAATATTATATATGCATTATTATTGGCACTATATACATAATCGGTATTAAGATTGCGTATTATAGAAACTAACATTGTGTAAGCCCGATTAGGACGAATTGTCTTTCATAAATTTCACTTTGGTCTATTCATCCATCTTTTTGGACCTAATGCAAAGTAATGGTTTCGAACAGTTTTGTGAGTGAAGACGTACTTCGTAATATTAGTTCGTAGTCAGAGTATTTGTGACATTGACATATAAAAGGGACGTATGCATGTACATAAAGAAAGATCGTAGAGAAATAAAAGTACCAGATGAATTAGGCTAAAGAAAGTAAAGCTAAGTACTACTAGGATAGAGCTGAGGAAAAGGAGAGAAAGTCCTTTTGGCTTATCTTCATACTCTCAATTAGTTTACTTTCTGGTATGTCAAGACACGACAAGAATGGGGAAAGCAAAAGAAAGAATCTTTTGGAAAATTATATTCTATTAAATAACTGGAAGTGGAACCCGCATACCATTCTAGTATAGGCTTTACCTATATATTTGCACATAGTGACTCCAATTTTATAATTCATTTTTCGACAGACCTTACCTTTCCAACTTTCCATATTGGTCGTAATATTACTTTCAATACTTTTCTATTATGAAAAGATAAACCCTTAAAATTGTGAGGTCGGCTCGACAATAGCTTGGCATAAAATTGTTAGTGAGGAATAAAAATTTCATCTAAAACAAAAAACAGTAACTAAATGCTAAACAGCTAAACTGGTATGTAAATGAAAAAACAGTACCTAACGGTACTAGCCCTAAAGTAGATGAGGAATATTGCATATTTCAAAGAATAGTTTCAAAGTTGATTACAAAATATATATATAAATTACTGCCTTTAGATGAAAGCCAATTATATCATTTATGTGATATTTGATACTTAATGCCATTTGATAAAGGCACTTTGAACTTTGATGTATTTTAGAAAAAAATAATTTTTCCTGAATTAGGCTTGATTTGAAAGGCTCGACATTAAAATAAAATTTAATTCAAAGTGCTCCCTAGTAGCAGTTAATATCTTGAAAATTTTTTAAACTAACCCCACGGCTAAGTTTAACAATTGTATTTAATGTTATTTCTATTATTAATTTTAGCAATAATTTTATTACCACTTTTAACTTCGAATCGATACCTCATTTCATAAGGGTATTGTAAAATGCTCAAGATCCGTTGAACCAATGGGCGAGTAAGTCATACCGACATTCATTATAAGAAAGCAATTTATAAGTCACATAAAATCATAGGTAAGAAGAAACATGCAAGGATTTTTACTTAGCTCCATGAAAAATGATGTTGAACTTTGGAGACAGAATAGGGCTGATACATATCAGTAAAAAAGTATAGAGACAAGCATCTCCGGTTTATTGTCCAAGTATCTTTACAATATAAAATTGTCCTATATATGTACGATCACGATCCCTTCTTAGATCTTATTCATATACGGGGCTTAGAATGTGAGCCTTTCTTTAAACAGTGAATTAGTTCCACAGCTAATGCATACGATGTACGGGGGTACTAAAAATTAAGTCGTACTAGTGAATACTAAAGGACGGTGGTACTTGTCCTCGAATGTGTATAAAAGAGGAATGTATATGCGGGTGGGTGGGCAATAGTCTTAGAAAGAATGTAACATGAGTCATGACATGAGTGAGTAGTATTTTACTTATATAATAATAAGTAATAAACTTGGTGGATAAGTAAAGACTTTGAGTAGACTTTTTGAAGATAAAAAGTGGCAGGGAAAGTTGGATGTTGGGATACAATGTCCCTTTCTCTCTGACTGAAGAGAGAAGACCAAGATGAGGAATACTGAAGATGAGAAGGGTTTCTACGCTCTGCTTGCGTCTTATCTTAGTGCTGAGACGTGATGTAAACAGTGTTTCCCTTTCTTCATTGCATTCTACCGAAGAAGTAATGGTAGTGGTGACTTTTTTTGTTGTTCCTTCCTTGCTGTATGGAATTCTTGCTTCCTTTCTCGCACCATAAGTATGTGTCTGTGGAACATTTCTTCGGTTTTGAGTAGAGGTTGAGACAAAGCGAGTAGAATGGATGAAATATTCTTCCTTTCTTTCATTCTGATATTTAGTACTTCCCAATAAGCCAATAGCCTTACTGTTGGTTAAGCAAGGGCTACTACTACTGTAAATAGTGCCTTTGGTTAAGTCAATTTATCTACTTTCTCTGTATGTTGGTAGTAGTAAAATCGTAGAATAGACCGAGACATCGTGCCCTTCCTTCTGCTCGGACCAATCTTTTTTTCCCTAACATACACATCACAAATGTCAAAAGTTATCTGGGTAGCTTGATGTTCAGCACACGAAGAGAAAGGGGAAAAGCTAGACTCAAGATTCAGAACCCAAAGCTCGAGACTGATTTCATGGATGTAAGTTCTTTTAAAAACATGATATAACACATAACCAACCTTACGTTATTCTTGGATGCTTTCACTCAGTAAATGTAAAAGTGTCAGCATACAGGACCTGACTCTGACTACGTTGGCTACATATTACTTTACCATCATCACCACCCATTTCTAGTCACTGGTATTTAGCAAATGCCGACTAGAGAGAATCTCTAGGAAAATATTTTTATGTACCAGCTCGGGTTGCAGCAAAACTGGAATAGAGAAAGTTAAAGGGAAAGCATGCCTGTACTAGTGAACCGTTTGGGTAGTACAGAAGATTTTGATGAGCTTATAGGTTTGGAGGATGATACTCTTCCGTGCTTGTACAATAAGCATCTTCCTAAGGAAAGTCGAGCCGATTCAGGTTCCGAAAGTTGAGGTTGTGTTGGTGAGATGAACATAGTGGATGTAGAATAGATTCATAGAACAACGAAAAAGATTTCTAGTATTTTCCACATCCGAGTTACGAGTACAGTACATAGCACTTACAAATTCGTTCGTACAATGTAAGCACTGTATACAAGTAGATTGCCGTTTTACATTCACATCTCTCTCGAAGAAGCAGAGCGCATCTCAGCATGTGCAATGTGGTATAGTTGAACTGCAACTATTTCAGCTATGTTCTTAAGTCATAGCTACTTATACATACTAGAGCTATCAAACCCGACTTCCTCGCTTGGTTTGGCTAGAGAAAGTTTTGGGACCGAATACTTACTTTGGTGAGCATCGGGAAGGGGCGCCAGGAGATGCGGAGAAAGCTTACTGTGTTTACGGACAGAATTTGGTATAAGAATTGACTCTGGTTGCAAAACTGGCTCAATTCTTCCTTAACCGAAGGAGGCTCTAGACTTAGAAGCTTGAAAAGGAATAGTCTTACTTGTGGAGTACTCTCACTAGGAATTATCGATTACGTATCGTTACGTACATAGAATAGATTATAACAGTGCAGTAGTAGTGTAACAAGACCACACCACACTCCAAATACGGCAAATGAACTGTATAGAATGCTGTAGAAATAGATTCATTCAATCTAGCAGCATCATCATCATCATTAGTAGTACATAGTAAGTTTCCAGTAACATTGCATGTACTAGTAAATATTGGTAAAAGTGGGAACCCCAACTAACTAACCATTCCAGTCACCAACCAGTCGGGAACTATTGCTGGTGGATTGAACTCCACTTGAAAAACTGAGGATAAGCATTCTCTTCTCTCTATAGAATTTCTCCAGAGCCAAACTCATTCAGTCACCAACAGCAGGTCAAGTCTGTAAGTCAAAATACATAGAGAGAGAAAGAAAGAGAAAACACACAAAATTCCAAACAACTTAGAACAAATAGTTCATAATTCATACTGCTCAGATACACTCTCACAATCACACCTTTTCATGACTTCAGTCGAAAGACTCATCAATCACTTTCAGATAATATTTCCAGTAGCAAATTAGGGCAACTTAAGAAACCCTTTTAATTCCTCCTTCTTTAAATTATATTTCTTTAATCCGGTTCATTAAAATCCTTTGTTCAGTTATCAACTACAACAATTTCATAATTCCAAATTCTCAAACCGGTTTTACAATACAGATCTGCAAATCTGCATTGCAATAAGTTTGACTGACTAAAAAATACTGAGCTAAGATTCTCGATGATAGTCATTTCAGGTTTCTGAAAATTGTAGACGAGCAACAAATAAAAGTATAAAAAGTTGAATTTTATTTTACAGTAAAAGCTCAAATATTCTGTCTCAAATTAGCAAAGAAATTGCAAGTAATTTCACTTAATTTGTATTTTAGTTACTCCTACTCCTACGGTGTACATAGCACATAGTAAAAGCGAAGGCAAGGCAAAATAAATAAGTTATATCGTGATTGTGTAGACGAGTTCATTTTACACCGTAGTGGAAATTCCAAGACCTAAGTGAAGTGAAGTGTTTTCGAAAGTGACTATTAAATTGAGTCGAAGAGTGTGAATAGGGTCATCATCATCATCATGATTCCCATCACTACTACTACCACAGCTAGTTTCCTTTTGGTCATCTGCTCCATCTTTTTGTCCTGTTTAAGCTACTCTGATGCTTCAAGACATATAACAGGTATGTATTTAATCGAATGTTAATTAATTTCTAATCCAATTTCTTCATTCCTTTTTCAACCAGATGATTCTCAGAATTAAATGAGAACCTTACAATGCATATAACACTCGCTTAATCAATAGTAATAAATGAATGAAGACAAAGCATACTTGTTATTTGCATATAATTCCCTGTGGCAGTTGGTACACTTTCTCCACTCCAGGATACAAGATATTTGT
Organism: Isotoma viridis; assembly: GCA_034696425.1. Taxonomy (NCBI): domain Eukaryota; kingdom Metazoa; phylum Arthropoda; class Collembola; order Entomobryomorpha; family Isotomidae; genus Isotoma; species Isotoma viridis. The sequence goes on along the minus strand of JAQGAA010002003.1, from coordinate 881 downwards.
TAATTATACGACAGACAGATTTAATTTAGCAACTCAACAAATTTGTTGATCTTGCTAGGCTTACCAAATACAAAATCTGAGAGTATTGCCTACTTGATTCACATCAAGGTTAGGAGGAGGTATGTTTTTCGCTGATACTCAATTCATGGGATTTCCTGGGAGACATGTAAACACCTCCAGTCACCAATACATTTCCTGTTCTTTATTGAACAAAGCAAAGGAAAGGGTTGATTAAACAACAAACTTGAGAAGCATGCTAGGTAGGATATGAATAACATCAATAAATCCCTAATTCTCCCCTGTGAAAGTTGTGCTACTAGTAGTGCTAGTGGTAAACATAATGCTCCCCTCTAGCCTAGCTAGCAAGGTTACATTACTAATGACACTACTAGTGTTATTATTATTTATTACTGTGAAAGCAATCTAAGTCTTCATCCAACAGGAAGGTAGGATAAGGATATTTGGAAGTGTTGACTATGTAATTGAAAGAGAAGTAGAAACTTTCCTAATGAGGTCCTACCTAATTGGCTCTTTTGTAGCAACACACACACACACAAACCTTCTATTTTCACTTATTGTTATAGTCAGAGTAATTTGATGTATACAAAATATACAGGTGCACAGAATGCATAAGTTACGGTTACAATAAAACTTTCACTTTTAATCTATAGCATTATTATTATGATTACAGTTGGGATAGATGAGCCTTGTTTAGTTTGCCTTTCTTCTTAAATTCTTTGAAATAATTAGGGTGCTTAATAGAAAACTAATTCTACACTTTTGTTTTCATTTTAATGTATTTTACTCTTCTATCACATCCGCAGGTATTCCGTGCCCATCTGCTTTCAATTGTATCAAATTATCTGGAAAATTTATAACCC
>JAQGAA010002002.1:0-13816 GCA_034696425.1 Isotoma viridis | reverse complement strand
TTTTTAAGAGGAAACCACACAATATACAAACCCTTAAACAACCCAGGTGCCCAATCAGTGGGGTTTCCACAGTAAAAAACCCATTTCATACTTTGTGCTAACTGAATTAAGAATGATTGTTGGCTGTTGGTGGAATCACTTATATGAACATTTGGACATTTTTAGGTTCTTTAGAACCAGAACGACTAGATAGATAGTGAGTTGACGATATTTTTGCAGCTGTGTTATGAATCTTTAAATAAATGTTTTTGACAAGTTTGACATTTTTCCAGTTTTGACTCAATATTGTTGCAGAATTTTGATGTACACTCTCACACGTTCATACTCCTACCCTTTTAGCTACAGCTACCTTCATGCACTTATTCAAGTATTATTCTTCCAGGTGCTTAGTATATCAATACCATACATAGATACCTACGGTTTGTGGTGTTCAATCAGACTACAATTTTGCAAAAGTTTCGCACAATAGAAATTTTAAACAATTGCTTTCTGAATGAAGCCATCTAACAACGAAAAGGTGTTGGATAGCAAATAGGATAAAACACATTTCACTCGAGCTTGTAATGTAGGTAGTCTATTTTTAATTAAATTGTAAATTACTTCATGACTGTATTTTTAGTACTGGGCAGCATTTGTGGAAACAATGTCTATACGGTTGTGCGTCTGGAACACTTTATATCAGTTTTGTAGGTAGTATTTTTATTTGTTTTGATGTTGCCCAAGTTGCTACTATTATTAAAAGAAATTTTGCTTGCTTGAATTGCTTTATATGGTGTGGGTGTTACACATTTTTTTAGTGTTGAAATCTAAAACTCCAACAATAAGATTTTCGTAAGGTTCAAGGAATCTCATTGTATTGTTGTTTAATGGTGTAAACTAAACGAGTAACAACTTATCGTTTTAGCTATTTAACGTTCTTCTACAAGGAAAATTTTCATTCTTGTGTGATCGTTCAGTAATTCCTATTTTAGCTTATAAGTTGGCTTCGTGAATTGACAATGAGGTTTACGATTTCTTTTCATGCAGATTTTATTCAAAGACTTTCATTCAAAATCCTCCTTCTCACCTTTATAACTTTGGTCTACTATTGCCAACTACTCTGCCAAAATCACCAGAATGACAGTAGGCTAAATAAAAGTATTTTTTAAAATAAATTTCAAAGATTTTGCTGCTTTATGTATCATTTGACGTGAACATGTATACACAGCAATAGTTTCCACGCTAAGTCATACATTTATTCGAGGAGGTCTTGCGTTAAATTGTTAAATCTGGCTTAAGTGCACATTAATCTTAAATGTGTAGAATACATACTAACGAGAGGGAAGAGGATTTGGGGAATTATCTTTGTGAATTGTGTAACTTTAGGGAAGTCTCATTGAAATCATTCACAATATGTATGCTCTATTCATTATATTCGGTTAAAATATTTGCCTCGGTCTTTGAGACTTTTCAAGTTACGTTGAATGAAAACTATGATGTTTGACATTTATTGAACAAACAAGAGCCCTTTCATTTTCACCATCACTGTTTCTATTTGGCTAGCTATGATTTGTATTTTACTTTGTTTCTGTATTATGTATACGAATTGGTGCACTACTTTACTCTAGATTTATTGGAATAGAAGAATATAAGCGTTCTTTACTTTCTCGTGGTGGACATTTTGATATTTACTATGAGAGCAACATGTTCAAATTCGCCTGATTGAAATTTGAGCTTTGCAATTACTAACAATATAATACGTAAATAATAACACATAATAGATTTCAGAGACTCCCTTTACAACTAGAGTCATTTATTGAATTAGGCTGCTAGAAATTGGTTGAGTAAATAGAAAATATCTATACAATATACTTGTACAAACGAAAGCATAACTGGTGCGGCGAATATACAAAGTGTGCAAGGAAATAAATAGTTCGGTCAATTTTATCTAAATAATAGCAGGGAATTAAATAAGCTCGAATTTAAGAGATTAGTTAAACCTACAATAGCTTATAAATGTATGAAAAGGTATTAGAATCCCTGTCATGTAACCTTGAGTCTGGACAAAGCCCTTTAATAGAATCCATTTTAATGTTGTAGAGTTGTCACAAAGAATGTTGACATTTGATACATAAGTTGTTGATAGTTTACTGATGATAACGATAATAGATTGACCATCCAAAGGGTAATTTAACCTGAGGTGTATTTATTTATTCCTTGAACTTGTTGACAACGATAACCTTCGCAAAAACCAACTACCACACAGTGCAGTTTGATTCTTTTTGCTTGTTTCGCCTAGATTAAGACTTAATAAATCTTTTTTAAACACGAGAATTTATATCAATAGATTAAGGCGCATTTAAATAGATAAAAGTTGGTAAAATATATGATAACTGAGATCCACCCAAGTGGTTCTTTATTGTTTTCATCAGACTGTTTATCTCTTGGGTATGATTTTACTTTGCCTCTTCTCTTTGAGTTGAAGTGCAGAAATTGTAAAATCTTGAGATGATCTTGAGTTGAAAGGTTAAAGGGTTACTTTTCCCAAAAATTTTTATGGAATTTTATACAACATTACAATATGATACGAGGGAAATAGAGTGAAAGAAACTCGTGAAAAGGATTAAGATAAATAAAACTATGTGTGTATAGAGTGAATAACATGCTGCAGAAGCTGTTTCATAAATAAATACATAATTAATTTGAGTTGTGTATAAAGTTAGTGATTGTGTACAAGCCCTTAGGATTCGGTTTTGTGTGTGAGTTGAGTTAATGGACGAAAGGATGGTTGCGACATCATGCTCTCTTCTTCATTAAATACAAGACCTTTGCCTTTGGCTTTGCCATTCATTACCTTTGCATCTCAAACTACACAATTTCTCTAATGTTATGCAAATACACAAAACATGTTTGTACAATTGATTGCTATAGTTATGTACTTCATCGGATACTTTCTTCACAGTTTGTTTAGATTTAAAGTGAAGTAATTAACTTATTTTCTATAGTCGCCTATGCGGGGGTGTCGAGATAAGACATCCTTTGATTACATTTTACTAAAATTAAACTTTCTCCACTTGAATACGTTTTGTAGAGTCATAATCAAGTCAACTTTGTCCTGCTGCATCGATTTACTTTATGGAATGGACAGAGTAATCAGAAGAAATCTAGACTGTGTAGTGGAATGATTACCAGAGTTAAGGTATTAAGAAACATGAGGTAACTAGAAATTTATGAGGTTTAGTTTCATCATTTTTAACTCATATAATTTTGAAAGGAAACCAAAGGCTAAAAAAGCTTTCTTGGTTACCTATTTCACTGTTTTTTTTAAAATGAACCTGCTCGTACTTAAAAAATTGTTAATCTATCCACACTTGGAGTAAATAAAAAGATTTGGAGTTCCATATGTGATCCTTTTTGAAAGAAGGGACTCGAAGGTATTTTTAACCTTGAACCAGACTTCTTCTTGATATTGAGGTCTGGTTAATCCATGACTTTTAGTTTTTCCATTTCCTTTTTCATGATATAAATTGACCTTCAAGATAATTTGACAACGGTTTTAGGGTTGGTACAAAGAAGTTGTGTCAACAATAGATTCTTTCATTTTCCCTCACGGGAACCGGAGTTTCAGGATTAGGGTCAGCTCAACAGAGAGACCCAGGATTGAATTCTGGGACTGATTGTGAGTTCTTACTCTATACTTGGAGCATGGACAAACAAAAAATCCCAAAAGATTATTCACATTTCACTTGTTTCTCCGTAGGTCTATGTTTGAGCCTTTAATAACTGGTAATAATACACAGACAGATGTATAGGCTTAGGAAATGCAAAAGATACGAAAAATGGTAGTGGTTTCTTCATCACAAAGGCTACACATTCAACTTAGGAACTTGGTTTCTTAATATTTTAGTAGAGTCTGGAAAACATCGATGTGTACTATAGGAGTTTTCACAAAGAGTGAAATCAGAATCAGCTACTGCTACTATGCTAGCTAGAATGTACTAATGGTTTTAGGGTTCTAAAATTACACTGCTTATATAATATCATATTTCGAACTTCTTCAATATTGTGTTTTGTATATTGAAAGTATATCTCTATTTTACAAGCATTTACATGCTGACAAACAAACAGGTAAAAAGGAAAAAGACATACATACTTAAAAAGAGTTAGGTAACAATAATCGAATCTTGGTTGAAATAAATCTAATATTTAAAGCCTTAAAATATCCTGTTTCCTAGAAATTATTGCTTTTTAGAAGAAGCAAAACATCCTAGTTGATGATGTAATGTAGTTTTATTAAAAAAGGATTGGACATTTGACATTTGCGTGTTTACATAAAATTTTTCCAGAACAGGAAATTACCAATTCAGGAAGGTAGTGAATTGAATGATGAAATCGAATTGAAACTCCGGGCTCCATTAGTTCTAGTTTACATTATGTTTGTGAATGATTAGATTAAAGGAAGTAAAATGTACCGACACAAAATATTGTTTTCGTTATTTTATGTAAATTCAAATTTGACATTTAAAGATATTCAAATAAAAAAAGACAAATTGTATCAAACCCATGTTTAAAGTAAATGTGTCGAAATAAGTGTTGCTTTCAAGTTTTTAACATTTACTTAAACACGTACGTACATCCTCTGTCTTTCGCAATGAATGCAAACAGGCACTTCTTTCCCAGGCAATTCATTTTTAATTTCACACACATTCACACACACACATACATATTATATTTGTACTTGATTTTTAAACCTTTAAGAAAAAACTAGCCCATCTTGCTTGACATTTACATTTTTTATTCCTTTCAACAGTTCAAAAGAATACATATGTTAAGTTAGTAATTTTAAATTCTTTGCATGAACGCAATGGCAAATCATGCATGCATTCATGGACTTAAAACAGGTACATCTCCATAAAAAAGGGTACAGACATTTTTTAAACAGTATAAAATAACATTTCAACTTGTACTGCCTACTAATACCTTTGTTAAACTCATGTAATAATAGAATTGTAGAAAATCACTCACAGCTAGCCCATATTACAATTTACAAGTCCAGCCTTTAAAAAGTTAACCTTTTTAAAACATTTATATTTCAAACTTTTATAATAATAATGTTTTTAAACTGTTGAAGTTCAATCGTCAATAGTAAAAATGCCGAAATTAAAGTTTTATGAATACAAGTAAAAACTTTAGTGCTCTTCTCTTCAAGTAATAAAAAAAGAGTTAAAAATATTTACAAGCGTGGAAGTCGGTAGGGTGGAAAACATAATCTTTTCTTTTTTAAATTACTAAGCTCATCAAAAAAGCTTTGAGCTTTGCTGAAACAGCTGAGTGGTTCTAAGTTTTTTCTCTCTCACAGTCATTTTAATATTAGATAGACTTGAAGAAAGATGAAGAGTTACTTTCAGCTTTTGCCTAACTTGGATGGATGGGAATGTATGCGAGTCAGGATTTTTGAGAGAGGAAAGTGAACAGAAAGCTTTAAAATAAAATACTTTCTTGATGAATCACATGTATAGTGTTATATGTTAATATTACTATTATTACTTTATGTATATCACATAATACATGTTTTTTTTTCCTCATCAATATTCTTTTTCTAATGGTGCTGTCTTTTTAATACAGCACAAGCTTTCAAGTCGGAATTGCTTAAAGTTTAACTTAAACGCTTATACTAAAGAGGTGCTATTATGTTTTTGCTAGCTAGAGCTACATCACGTTTTCCTTGTGTTCGAATTCAACCCGTTGAATACCAAATATCAATTAAGTCAACAAGTTCATGTCAGTTTCATCTTTTGTAATATTCTCAAGCTTTAGTACATTCATTCTCAATTTCACAAGGAATAAAACAGATGGTTGCTTAATACAACAGATAGACAGAATTCATTTTATTCAAACTTAGGATGAAGATGTTGTCCGAAGGGATTTCCTTCTCGAAATCAAATACCATTGCAAAAAATAAATCTTTAAGACATAAAAAGTTTCTTTGTTCGGCCAATTTCAACCTCTTAATGCTTAGCAATTGCAAGAGCAATGAATATTGATAATACATTATTTTTTTACATACAGACCGTTGACGATGACTGATGATGGGGTTGTCGGGTTGTAGTAGTGGTGGTGTAATAAGTAGTAGGTATGCATGTGCCAAGTGGTAAATGCCAGGCAGAGGCAGGCTTATTAGTATTTTTTTGTTTGACTTAAGCTCATATTTCCCTTGTCTGTTTGCCGAAGATCGTGCAAAAGGTGAGAGAGAGGAAGCCAGACAGGTAAAGATTGATTGATTGGTAGTAGTGGTATAGTACAATGCGTGCAAAGTTCATATTATTATTATCATAAAATTCTACAGCTTAGATAATTCACATGGACGGAATCATTCTAACATAAAAATGACAGTAATGTAAAAAAAATGTACTTTTTTTGATCGAAGACAAGCCATATTATTAATTGTAAGCCGTTTACCTCATGAAATCGGTTTCTCTAGTTGTAACTTTAGGAGTTAATGTTTTTGCATAAGACTATTCCGTTTTCCCTTCCATGTAGAAGAATCATTGTGAAAGGTCAAAGGCAGTAAAGTGTGGTTGGTGGTGCTAGAAGGTGGGTAGTAAATAAGTGAATTTAATTTAATTATGATGAAAGAAATAATGAGATTGCTTATCATTGTAATAACAGAAACATAAATTAAACCTCATATACCGTCGTTTTCAATAGATTCATCTAAAATCGCACTAAAAAGAAGAGATATCATAATTCCTTGCCAGTTTGGGAGCTTAGAATTCGAAAATGTTGTCAAGTACCTCGTTTTGAATGTAATTTCATCAAATTCACTAAAGTTTATTTAACCATATAATAAATAACCTTGTGCCAACAGATGAGAGAAGAAAACAAATCAAATAAATGAAAACTTTAGAGCTTTTGCTACTTCAATTCAAATTTGTTTTACTGCAGGTAAACTAATATTTGCCTGAATGTAGTCTACGTTCTGGAAATCTATACCTGTTGTCTGAAATTGGAAGTCTTACTTTCGCTACTGTTTTCTGGGACAGAATGGCATAGCACCCTCTTCTAACTTTATTTATGTCCATCGAAGCATATAAATATTATTGGGTTAAACAAATTGTAATTTACTTTATGATCTTCTGTTTGTATTGTAAAATGTACCTTTTAGCAATTATCTTATCAATTTATTTCGAATGTAGCTCACTTGACTGTATACCTTGTATATAAGCCCTGTTGGCCCTGTGTGTACTACTACTGTCGATAACTCATAATAACCAAGCTCGTGAGTTCTGTCACTTCTTGGAACTAATCTTTTTGTGACAATACAAATGTGTAGTAGGTTTACATTTCTTACTTGTGTAGATTACCAACTATAACAAAAACTATGATTTGGTTTGTGACAGAACTTAATAAACAAAATAAGTAGGAAGTAGCTGGTTGAAGTGCTATGAAGGAACCGAGCACTCTACAAACACGTCTAATGCGAGTTTGGAACCGTCAAGAAGTAAAAGCTTTATTTTGGTGATTTTAAATGAATTGAATTGATACATTTATATTATGACATTTCGTATTCCTCAGATTTAAGATAAAAATTCTGCCACAATTCTTGCGAATGTAAAGTAAAAAAAAATCCTTTCACTTTTTAAATAGAAATCTAGCTCATCCTATCATAAGGCAATAAAGTCGCCTTTTTTTGTGACTGATCTTGAGTACTATAATGCGCGGATTGTTTGAGGAAAATGACTAAATTTGAGATACTTCTAAAAACGGTCAATTTATACGCGTTATACTCGACGTGTTAGGGTAGTTGTAGTTAAGCCTATTGGTAATAAAATAAGATCACTCATTCTAATATCCTTTCATTAAAATGTACACAATTTGCAACCGTTCAATCTCTAGAATCTAATTTAATACTAGATTTTAATCTTAACTGATTTGTTCTTCTCTTACTCTAAGAGGTTTCTTTGATGCGTAAGATCTGGACTTTGTACAAGCAAACTTCAAAGAATAATATGGTTTCTAGTATTATATTATAATTTCATTTCATTTTTGTCTTGACTCAAATGTTGAGAGTGACTTGATTATTAGATTAGACTTTGTCTGAACGTCACACAATAATATCAAAATCATTTGATCTGGCTAACACATAATGGCAATTCTGTGTGACGAAGCTTAACTTTGAATTCACAATCGAATACAACTTCTTTTTTATATTATTACAATCAATCTTGAGAATTATTGCCAGCTCTGCTTTATATGTATAAAAACACGTGCATTTAGAACAACCGAACAAGAAGCGTAACTCATCTTTACAATTTGCATGTCAATTGCCAGCGTTATTTAATTTAATTCAGAAGAATTCTAATGATTTATTAGGTATATGAAGCAGTTTTTCATAATATTTACCCAAAACTTTATTTGGAGATAAAAAGTCAAATATTGAATGAAAAGGGAAATATTTGATTTGCATAAAATCTTGCATATCTTAAAAAGATCTTGATAAAGAATGACATTGCCGACAGGTCTAAGAATCCAATAGTTAAAATACTCAGAAATCTAAACTCACGGAGGCGTCGTCATGTCAGATAAATGTAAAAAAATTTCTAAAATTATCTCCCAAATTGATAAAATTTTAGAGTTACTAGACTGGAGATGAATATTAGTAGCGTTTAAAATTGCAATCAATCATCCTGCTGTGAAAACCGGGGTTGATCTTCCGAAATTGCGTTTCCGTTTTAGTTTTCCAATTCCATCGAAAATCTTTTTATAGATGTTGTTTTTAATGCTCTCCATTTTCTGTAGTACACGATTGATAAAAAAATATTTCAAAAGGTCTAAAATCATTTCATATATTGGCTAACAAAATAAAAAAGTTACATTTTAAGTACAGAAATAGTAAGAAAACAGAATCTGAAAGCCATCCAGACTATTTATATGTATTAATGTTAGATTTTAGGTCTTTTTAAAGATAGTATCGTCGTATCGTCGTGTCACACTAAAAGGATCTATTCCATCCTCTCTATAATGGACAGGCTTCTTCTTCATTTAAGATAAGACGATAGGGAGTAGACAGGAAAGAAGTGTGTTTTTAGTGCTCAGTCAAAAAGTAAGAAGGAAAACTAGGCCGATTCATTTCATGTCAAGTCCAAGGATCATGTTCCCTGATGGATTATCTAAAAATTCGGACAACTTAAACTTACAAACTAAAGATGAGTGTATTTGCAGGAGCGTATGCATTTGACGTATTTACTTTCTTTAGAAGAATTTATTTTCAGATAAAAAGTTAGGCTTCAGTGCAAGAAGCTTACGAAATATTATATTACATAACCACTAGGACAGGAATGAAAAAAGGCTTGGCTAAAATACTTTTATTATTTTAGTTATCATAAAACTTGTTCGTACTTTGTAGTAGGAACTATAACCACGTAAGAATTTCATATTGGGATTGGGTTTTCTTCTAGTATAGGTCCTTCGCTTCTATTTCAAAGGTTACATTATGTGATTATTATAAGGTTTACGATTTACGATCCTTTTCCCATTCCATTTACATCAATGTGGTTCCAGTCAGTTCCAGTAGTCAGTAGTTGTAAAGTCTTGTTAAGGTGATTGTGAAAGTGCATCATTCTGATTAGGTGTGTAGTCCATGAAGTCCAATGGGTAGTATATGGGATTACTAGCTTAACAAACACGCTATAAAAAATCCTAAAAGAATACATCATTTTTGCGTATAGAATTCTTGTATAACGTGATTGCTCTATAGTTCAGATTTCCGAATCTAAACTTGTAACAAAACCCCAGTCCCAATAATGTTGGACTGTAAAAATATCTCCACTCTCATGACTTTATGACCAAAACCTAACCGGGTTGGCTTCAGAGTTTTTTCTAAATGATTCTTTTTGAGATTGGAAGTAAAGTCTGGGATTACTATGAGAGAGTTTTGAGAGTACTGGGTAGAAATTGGAAATTAACAGCATTGCAAAACCCTACGTAATAACAATTGGCTACGTTCCAATAGAAATAAGTTGCAAATGGTAAAGCATTTCATGCCATATGTTTGTTTCGACATTTCAATACACATTTTTTGTCACCCGTAAGCATTTTTTTCTCAAAAGAGTTAATGGTCGTTATGACATTGAGAGTCTTTGATTATAAAACTTCACACTGTGGTTTTTGCTTGTGTTTTTGTAAGTAACTCAAAATATCCATATAATTTCACACGTCTATCAAAACTCAAGCGTTTTAAAAGCAGTAGCCATCATGCATGAAAATAACCGTTTAGATGGGAGCTGGGAACTTCTTCCGGTAGCTTGTGTGGAAACCTGGTACAATGTTTAAATAATATTATTCCCCAGTATTTAAGAGTATTTACTTCATTTCTTAAGAGGATTATTACACACAGAGAGGACACAAGAGGACACATGTTGGCTTATTTAAGTTAAAAAATATTTAAGACTTCCGATCCTGTCAGTGTCAACTCATCATAATCAGATTAAAAACACCAAATTCTTCCTTTTCTATTTATATATCTAAAAAAAGCTAACATCTCAGACAATTTATTAGTTGAACGATCTGATAATCATGGCTTTTATTCCTACATCACGATTAGTGCTGTATTTAAAAAAAATGTCACTGAAATAACAAATCCTATAAGAACGCTGACTTCAAATTTGAAAAAATCATGCACTATTGTACCGTACAGTATTTTCTTTTCTTATTTTTTAAAACATTTCTTGTCCATCTTGTGTTTTTTTTTTCTTTCTCTTAAGCATCAAATGGTTAGAGATAGAATTTGATTTTTATTTTGTCAAGAACGACAGTAGTAGAAGTGATTGTCATATGTCAACTCATCTCATCTTTCATGACAATGACGATGTGATTCTTTTAAGAAAATAGAAACATCCCATCTGTAATGTACATATTTCACAGATAGGGAGAACAAGAGAATAATACGAAGACTTTTACCAACAGCTTGTTATTATTATTATTATATTAAATCTTAGGATTTTTAAAGCCCCTCGTTAGTTTTCTTTTTCTTCATAATGTCATAATCATCATCTTTATCCACAGTTCATGCACTATTCGAATGTTCATCTTCATGCTTATCTTAAAACTAGTATCACAGGTTTAATCCCCTAGTATTTATACGAACTTGATTGTCATTCAGGTAAAATTGGCTTAATACATGCAAATCTTTCTTTTTCAAGAAAATATTTATATAAACGAGTTCTATCTAAAAAAATAAACGCAGCAAACAGAAAACTCACAAATCATTTAAGGTTCATTCACTTAATCCTTTTTTGTTAAGGATTTAAAAAAATCCGTTTTAGATTTCATCAAAACGGGAAAAATAATTTGTTTGTAATATTATATTCAATCCAAAGATCAAATTTGTCTTTTGTAAGGGTTACTGGTTTCTGAGTCAGTCCAACTGTCCAAGAAAGTCTCAATGTATGATAAATGAGTTTTAGTAAATCTAAAAATTGAAACGTCATTAGCTTAGTAAAAAAAAAACATTTCAATAATTGCCAAGTATAAGGCACCATTTTAAGGGCAGGATAAAAAGAGTTTTTAAAAGTCATCTTAAAATAAACCTTAGCAAATGATTTATGAAAGTATCGTAGATGAATTGATTTTGAAATTGGTACCATTATATTGGAAATTGGAGAGCTCATGATAGGCTGTCCAATGATACCCCACTTGCCTTTATTGCTATACATTTGAAACCCCCACGGTCATGACCCTGGGGGGTGGTCCGATTGACCCCAAATTGCAAGCATGTCTGAGATAGAGTCCCTAGATTATGTGTACCAAGTTTGGAGTGAATTTATCAAACCTGTCTAAAGTTATTGACGGAGATACCTAACTATTTCACTAACTACTTAACTACCAGACAACACTCACGATCACATAAAGCATCTACGATACTTAATAAGTGCATTACCTATAATAAAACTTAGAGGAATGTAAGAGAAAAGTCGTCTCCCAATTATTACAAAGCTTTATTGTACTGATATCATTTTCATTTTACCTTCATCACTTCATACTAGCTCTTGTTTCATGAGTAAAGAAAAATATTGTCCCAGTCAGTTCAAGAAATCTAGAGTGGACAAAAGAATTTATATTTATTTTTTACCAACGACGTGCTTGTTGCTAGTTGCGTCGTGGCTGTGTTTTTGAGAACGTGAGGTAGAATAGAAGTCGAACAAAAACATTTCTAATAAAATTAAATTACAAAGATAGTTGGATAGTTGATAAAAGGGTTCCCCATCATCACATCGTAATACTACTGCCACTGCCTCTGTCTCTTTTCTTCTCTTGAGATTTAATAGATCTTTCCTCACTGACCCAAGCTATAGTAAACTTGGTAGATAAATTAACCAATTGTGGTATGTTATTAGTACGACCAAGTTTTATATCCATTAGTTTTGTCTTGAAGTCTCATGTCTTCCTTGTCTCTGGACTTACAATTAGTTTCTATTACTCCAGTATAAGTATGGTATAGAGGTGTTGTAGTAGTAAAATCTAATAATTTTATAACACTCGTATCTCTTCTGGTACGAGGTCTTATTAAGCTTCTAGATAATCCTTGTATCCTCAACAGTAGTGTCGTTAAGACTGGAATTAGAGGAGGAGAAAGGGAATGAAATAAATAGAGTTATGAGAATATTGTATTAAAATAATAATAATGATGATAATGTGCACAGAAGAGAATGATTATCATGATGGTGATGACTGAGGGCCCTCAGATTGTTATTTAATCTTCAAAAAGCAATTGAATTCATTTGTGGGTGTGTGGAGTTTGTAAAGTCCCGAGTTTTTCTATTAATTTTATTATAAAGACCAACTACAATAAAAAATAGCAGGGAAATAAATCCAGTGTGAAGGTTTTTTTTTTACCCTTGTTGACTACTGATTGTTGTTTGATTATTATTATTTCTCGGAGTTTAATGAATAGACAAATTATCACGAAATTAATTTTCGGATTTTCTATTCTAAAGATGCATTTCAATAGAAAGAGATATATTATGAGAAAAGCATTAAATGTCAAAAGAGGTGTCATGTCGTTACGTGCTCGTTTACGTTGTACTAGTAGTAATGGTATTTCTATGCTCGTTACCAATGAACTGGTGCCTTGTCTCCTGACTCTTCTGGATGGCTTTGTTCTCATTTGACTCGGGCGTACTGAAATTTACTATGAAATCCGTTGTGGTTCAATCTGCTCCCCCGTAACGATTAAATATGAGGTGATATTAAAAATTAAATTCTAGAATTTCTATTTTAAAAGCATTTAATTCGCATACTTCAAGTAACTTTACTGTGGTATTAAATGCCATGGCATCCTTTTAATGAATTTCATTGTGTATTTAGGTCTACAATATTAATAAATATGATTATGTACTATTATTATGTAATATACATATTATTAGATATGTGTATTATTATTATTACCAGTATTACTAAAGTTACATAATTCATTAATGAATAAATGATTGGTTGATAATGTTTCGGAGAAAAACCGCCTGTTGTTGGATTATCCAGAAGTTTACAATTAGTATTGTATTAGATCTCTTTTTTAAATATCGCATTCATTCATTCTGAATTTTTTTGGCTTGAAGAATCAATGAGGATTTCTTTAGAAATTGAGCTTGAAATGAACTGTGAAGGTTTTCAGAGTAACCTTAAAGCTACAGTTTGCTTATGTGGTTAACGCTGACGTGATAACTTTTTCTGGTATCCGGTCATTGGATCCCGCACCTTAGTCCCCCCACCTTAGATCCCCTGTACAATAGATCCTCTGGACATTAGATCCCTTGGACATTAGATCCCCTAGACAATAGAT
>JAQGAA010002001.1:0-13822 GCA_034696425.1 Isotoma viridis | reverse complement strand
ACATTTGTAACGGGGACAAGTGTCGTGTCAACAATTTGAATTCTTTGGCTGCTAAGAAAGGACTTTCCCCTAGGGATTCTAAGGAAATTGTTAAGGATGCGCAGAGTGCCTTGGGACAGGAAGTGGATTATCAAGGGCTGAGTGAGAATTGCGAGTTCTTTGCTACTGCTTTTCGATATGGACAAGCCTTTTGTAGTCAGGTTAGTCCTGGGGTTAATAAAATTGATTAATTAGTTAATTAATTAATGATTTATTAATTGGATTGCACCCATATGTGTGTAGGTTGAACGTCCAAGCTACAACTAATTATTTGGGGAACAATGGGTGTGGTCGCAGGAGCTTGTGCAGTTCTCATCGGACACTTGATCAAAATGCCAGGAGACAGAAGACACCAGCAGTAATAGCTAATAAGACTGCGAAAGTATTATTCTTTTACGATTACTGATTTATAATTAGTAAGATTTAAATTGTGATATTGTAATGTATGTGTCTGCCAATGAAATTACTTCCTGCAATTACTAAAAAATACAACTGAAAATGCAATTTGGCCTAGTCAATGTAATAATTTAATTGAAAACTTCCTTAAGATGCTGCTCTGTTTGATAAATAAAATAAGCTCGTTACTCCAGATTTTGCTATAAACATCGCAGGAGTAAACATAAATTTTATTATTTCTCGCAAAAATGTATACAAGGAAATAAAACATTATGTTTTTAAATATTTCAGTAGAATTTTGTCAAAAACATTTTTTTAATAAATGAGGGGCAAGGTTAATGTCAAAGTGATTTGAAAAAGATTTGCAAAAATGTTGAGAAATAAAACCAAAAAAGATTCTAGATGTTTTGAGTCCAGACTTTTGAAGAATTTTAATATTTTAATTTTAAGATTATAAATTTGAATTCCAATCATATATGTCTAAAAAACCTGAATATCTTATAGCAATTTTATTAACAGGAATTTTTTTATAGTTGACTCAACCCAAATCCTCTCTCACTCGTAGAACAATTTAATTAAGATTTTGAAATTCTATTTATTTTATCATAATATGCAAATGTGTCTCCTATTTATGTTAATTCCTTATAGTTTTTTCCATGATGATCAGTCAACTAAAAAGCCAATTCAATGCTAACAAATGCATTAACTTTTAATTTCTTTATCAATTAATAATTTATATATATTTCTTGCCTCTGAATTCGTCCATCCGTGTGCCTTGTGTTATTTCACTATTTTAAATATATTTTCTGAGTACTATTTCTCTATCTGCTATATATGTAATAAAAAAAGCATTTTTTAAGACAAAGTAAAAACAAATCATTCTTTCTCCAACCTCCATACTGATTGGAAAAGTCGGACATTGTAATTTTTTTTTTCAGAATAAAAAATCTCAAGAAATTAAAAAACTATTTTTTGGGCGTTTTTCTCCTTTCGTAATTGTTCGCAAATAATAATATAGAGTAAGGTTTACATTTTTTTAAATCCCTTTAATTCAAATTAATATTTTTTTAAACTGTTTTACGTTCTCATATTTTTGTGAATTAAGTGACATTACTTTTTGAATTTACTAGTTATTTGATTTTTTAATTTTTTTAAATTGTAGTTCTAATCATAGAGAAACATAAGTTCAGTTAGAAGTCAAAATTGAAGCAAGTTTGGAGATATTCCGAGGTAACTTTTAAAACATCCATTAATGAATTCAGCATTTCATTTAAATTCATTTTTTACAACAAAATGCGCAAATTTGAATTAATTTTGAAATTTAATTTGATTTGAATATTCTCATGAATTATTGAAATACTTTTTGCAGAAACAACAGAAATTGAACAAAACTGCCAGGAGAAATTTGGTCAAGTTTCGAATAAGATGAACAACGATGAAAAAGCAATTTGCTCCTTGCGAAAAAGCACAAACGGTAAAAATCCATTTTTGTACTTTTGTTTGGGTTAAAATATAAAAAATAAAGATAGGAAATTATTTAAAATTCAATTCAAATCTTACTCTTGTTTATTATTAAAAACTACCAAATAACTTTAATTAAAACTCATTAAAAACCAATATTAATTAACTCAATCTCCCAATCTTTATGCATTTAATAATTCTTACACTAAAATTACCAATTTAAATAAAAACTCAAAAAAACTAATATTTCATTATTTTTCACAGTTCCAATTTCAAAGAATTCAGACGCTTTGACAAAGCAACACAACACAGGAGCTCGTTTGTACAAAAAAAAATACTCTGAAGCTTTAGTAATATTCGAAAAGCTGTTGGAGATTCAAAAGAAAATGCTTGGAGAAGAGGATCCATTTACACTCAATACAATGGCTTGGACAGCAGATACTCTGGATGAACTTGGAAATGCAGACAAAGCTCTGGAAATGTACAATAAAGTTCTTACCGCTCAAGAGAAAGTGCTTGGTTCCGATCATTCAGAAACATTAAAAACAAAACATCACTTGGCAACATTTTTGAATAAACAAGGAAATTATTCTAAAGCTAAGGGAATGTTCGAGCAGGAGATCGAGTTTAGGAAAAACACATGGGGAGAAGAAGATCCGGAAACTTCACTCCATGGATTGTTTAATCCGTAGTCTGGTCCATCTTGGACAGATAGAAGAAGCTTTGGAACTTCACAATACACTTCTTAAATCTAAAGAGAAAGTTTTCGGTCCAGATCATCCCAAAACTTTAAACACAAAACAAAATCTCGCTTTTTGTTTCTTTCGACAAGAAAAGTATTCAGAAGCCAAGGAAATATTAGAGAAAGTTGTCCAGAGTTCGAAGAAAGTGTTGGGTGTAAGTCATCCGGATACAATCCATGCAATCACTTCTTTAGCCCGTAATATGGAAATGCTTGAGGAGAAAAAGAAACAAGATTTGGCAGCACTTAGTCGACACACCATTTAAAAAGCACACAAACTCTTAAATTAATTAAAATCCACCATTCATTACAACTTTATAAATTTTCATAAAAAGTAGCTTTTAACAGTAATATAATTTCTACGCTTATATTCTACAATTTAATCAATACAAACACTTTGATAACTTTTAAAGGGTTAATTATAATGATTTACGTCCAGTTGCCTTATTGTTTAATATATTATGTATTTCAGCATGTTCAAAACAAATGTTTTCTATTTAAATTTAAATTGCATGCATAGTTCACCCAAGAGATCTCTCTTTAATTATAATTTCTCAATTAATCCTACAACTCTTTTCTAACTTTAATTATTTTTGTGTATTACTCTATAATATGTATTGATTGATAAATAATTAATTTTGTAAACATAATTCCGCCTGTTCACAATAAATTCTGATTAAACTAAAACATTTTATTCAATTTGGAAAATCTACACTAAAATGTTATTCATTTTAATATTTGTTTCATTCATAAAACTTGAGATTATTTTTGCATAAAATTTGCAACTTGCATTTAAGTTTACTACCGAAGCATACATTTTTGTAGTAACAAAGCTAAAACTTATGAAATCTTAATGCACAAGGGACAAACTACAAAACTCAAAACAGTTTTAGCATCACTGATTAAAAATGGAGACAAAAAGTTAGAATTAGTTAAAGAAATAAATCAGAAATTATTACAAACACAGACCCAAGCAAAAAAGTAAAGACAGATTAAAGTTCAATTTACAATTATAAGACAAGTAATCATTTAAAAGACCAAAATGTAAAAGGAAAATGACTAAAAGTTCATTTTTGAAGTTTTTTTGTTCTGGTGTATCATCATTACTTGATTTTTTTCTTGAGCGAATAAATTGTACAAAAGTATACAAAGAGTTAGAGATAATTAGATTCAATTTCATGAATAATTTATTTATTTAATTTTTATTTCAGCTAACAGGCCAATTAATACTAATATAGTAATAAGCGATATAACCCATGATATTAATGTACTTAACCTAAACTCCTATTATAATGGCCGTGGCCAAATCCATAGTGGAATTTTTTCAAGGGCTTTTTAACATTATCCTGGATTACATAGAAAATCTGTGTAGTTGAATGGGGAAATGAAATAACATCAAATTCTTAATGAAGTTTTAATGCAACAGTGAATTGTTTAAGTTAACAAATTATCTTAAATTTATTTCCTATCTCTTTAAATACTTTGTGGAGAGATCTTAACAGATGCCCAAGTGTTGAATGGAAACTTTGTGATGGTTTTTCTAAATTCTCCTTCCAATAGGAATGAAATTCCATCCGCAGTGATCTAGAAGAAGTTAAAAAATTATTTTTCAGTTCAGAAACGTTAGTTTATGTTCGTGGTATTTTTATATTTTTTAATCCAAATTTCACAGCTTTATTCAGATTCCTCGTTTTTTTCCAAACTTGGAAATCTAAGGTGTGGGGATCTACTGTCCTAGGGGATCTAATGTCCTATGGGATCTAAGGTGGGGGATCTAATGTGGGGGATCTAATGCCCGTTAATCATATAGATTAAATAATTTTAAAATTTTTATAATTCTTGCATCTGGATTTATGCATTTCTGTGCATTAACTAATTTCTCTTTTTCATTTCCTATCTGATCTTTTTTTCTACTCGTAATTCAAAAAATACTAATACTGAAATTAATATTTTTTGCATTATTGATGTCGTGGCTAAAGTTCAAGCAGCAAGCGAGACTTATATTACCTTTGCTAAGTGAAATTTTTCCAGATAATGATGATTACATAAAAATGAAGGTAATTGTGGCTATTGTGGCATGAAGCAATTTAAATGAATGAGTTTTTCTATTAATTTAACAATTGGAATGAGAAAAGATGCAAACCTACTTTGCTTAATCCGAAAAAAAGACAAAAAAACAAGGATAATTTTGACATTTCACATTCACATTAATTATTTAGTCAAGTATCACATAGTTTCAGTTGTTGTACAAATAATCAGACACAATCAATAATGAATTACAATCATCCATCACAAAATTATTAATTCACGAGTCAGATTCACAGTCACAAAGGAAAAGTTTTTATGCTTTATCTGTACCAAAAAAAGCTAAAGTTAAAAAAAACAGTTAAAAAATGCACAAAATATTAAGTCTTATTCTAAAAGTTCAAATTCTTAATGAGCCAGCTATTGAGCTCTAATCCAAGTTCATTCAATTCAAAGTTAATAAAAAACCTTCGAAATTTCTTCACAGTCATTTCCTTAACTTTCCTATCAACTACGATGGAAGCTCTTTGTCGAAAACTTTTCAAACCCTTGACTTTAAATTTAGTCATGAAACTGAACCAAGGCTGCTCAATTAACATAAAATAATCGCAGAATTTTAAGTAAAGCTCATAAATCCCATAAACATATATAATTTTACCACTTGAAACCATTTCTAACGCGTACAATTGCCTTTCGAGATCATAATACTGGACATGCTTTAATTTTGAAATAAACATTGGAAACGCTAGCTTAAAATTTAAAATACTACAGCCTTGTCCATCATAAAGAACAATTTCTGCTAGGCGTGTTAGTGCTGCTGTGGTCAACGGTTCCGCTAGGGTCAAAGGTTCTGCTGAGGTCAAAGGTTCTGCTGAGGTCAAAGGTTCTACTGGGGTTAAAGGTTCTGCTGGGGTAAGTAGTACTACTAGGTGTAGTGGTGCTAATAGGGGGTGGGGTTGTGCCCGTGCAGATGGAATATGTTCATTAACTGTAAAAATAAAAGCAAAGATGCAACATGAGAATGAATGAATGAGAAACAAAGAAAAGATTCATGAAAAAATACACCAAAAATAAGGATTCGTTACACATTTTTAATTATCATTCAGATCATTCAATTACAAATAAAGACCCTTAATATATTTAAATCAAAAACTCAAGTTATCAAAATATAAATCGTATTGAAAGGGTTGTAAACAAGTCACAAGTCAATACTAAATCACAAGGTAATTAAAAATCGCAAGTTAATTATAAATTACAAGTCAAAATCAAATCACGAGTTAATTAGAAATTACAACGTAATTATAAAACCTTAAGTTAATTAGAAATCAGAAGTTAATCAGAAATTACGAGTTAATTATAAATCACACGTTAATTATAAATCAAGTTAATTATAAAGTCATCACAAGGCTTATCATAAGAAAGTTTAAAATTAATCACTAAGTCAAACAATTGCAGATAAAAAATCCTCCCAAGTTCACTGATCTAAAATCCAAATAGAATGATTTGAACCAAATTGTAAAAATGCAGTTGAGTTTTAATCAAAGAAATACTGTATTTTGAATTCCTTACCTTCTTCCGTAGCTGAATTATTTCCCCCTGGATTCACGTTCAAAGCTGAAATAAAGAGTTAAATTTTAGTAATTTTATAAGATTCCATGGGGTGTTAATTTCTAAAAGTAAGACTGTACTAAATCCTACTAAAAAGTTAAATAAACTATGCTCTATAGTTAAACTAAGTAAAAGAAACAAAAAGTAAATGAACATGCCTCTTAAATGTACGGGGATTTTTTTGAGTTGTTCCATTCCATATGTGCTGAACTCGTAATTGAACACTATTGTCAGCGTCAGCGTCTCAGAAACTTTTACCCTAGCTTTTTCACTCGGGCTAAAGAATCTAAATTTTGAGTTAAAAATTTTTCTAGTGTATGCTGTAAAAGAGTTATCCTGACAATAAATCTCGTAGAGTTTAAAAAGATCAAGAACAAAAATCATTTCCTCTCTAATCTCAGTTAAAATATAACCCTTTTTCTGTAGTTTTCTTCGATTATAGTCTAAAGATCCCTCTAATTCTATTTCGATGATATAATACCTAAAATCATTCCTAAATTTAGCAATAGAAAAATATGGAGGAATTTTGAAATTACTTATGCCCTGACTATTATTACTAGTAAAGATTTCTGGGGAAGAAAGTGAACTACTTTCTTCTTGTGACTCATCCAAAGAATCCTTGGCTAAATAATAGAGATAACTAAAATGAGCTTGGACCTTTATTGACCTACATTATACGCATTTGAATAAAAAAGTAGTTCGTACCTTGTGGACTGGGAGATCTCGGGGTACGGCCCTGAGGGTTGTTGAGTCGCATCTCAATCTCCCGTTCTATGAAAAATAAAAAAAGTGGACAAAAATTAGAGTTGATGAGAAGTTAAAAAATGAGGAGTTTAAAATAGTTGTAATTAGATGAATAAAAAGTATTCTTACCTTTTCTTTCCATCCATACTTCTAAAGGATCAGCAGTTTCAACATCTTTTAGCTTCCGAGTCAGGGTCTCGATTTTATCAGCCATTTTTGTCATTTCCCTGTCCTTTTCAAAAAGTTGCCTGTCCTTCTCAAAAAGTTCCCTTTCCTTCGCTTTCAGCTCTTTGTCCTTTTGTTGAACCTCCTTCCTGAGACGTATACTAACTTTCACTTCCTGCTTCTGACTTTCCTTGGCCCTCTCGGCTACAGCAACCTTTAATTCCATGTCTTTGTCCTTTCCAGCAACTACTTCTTCCCATTCAAAGCATGTTTTGCAACTAAAATTTAAAGAAAAGGTTTTTTAGAAATACTATTCATTCGTAAAATAGATTTAGATTCTGTTTAGAAAAAAGCCTGCTAATTAATTGGAAATAATAATTTAAAATAAAGTGACCGTTTTACTTACGTTTTTGGGGGGAGAGACATTTTGTTAAAACAAAAATCACAAATCACACACTTTAAAATAAGTATAGGACTCAAACAATGTATTCTTTAAACTGTACTTTTATTAATTTATGTTATGCACCTTAATAATCTTCTTAATAAAACAGAAATAATCCCGTGTATGGCTAATAAGCAAGAGTTACGCTTTTTTGCAGAGACAGAGTTGTGCTAAATCTTTAAATTAGAAAAATCCGTGGCTTTTAAGAAGATTAAAGTTGCTTAATAGCCAAGTTGCAGCCACAGACTAAACTTCTAAAAACTCAAGCTGAAAAAAGAAAGCAATTTTTAGATGGATTTCCTTGTTGTGTGGAGACGGAGACATGTCTGGTCATTCAATTAAATGCATTTGAATAAAGAGACATTCTTAGAAGGTCGTCATCGCACAGTACGGTTTATTAAAGAATAGAGATCGGGCATTAAGAGTCAAGTTAAGGTTAGTGTTAGTAGCTGCAGCTATTTTACCTAGGAAAAAGTTCCACACTACAACAACTCTCCACTCTACTCTCCAAATTTTGCTCTCTTTTACATATTTCTATCGAATGATAAAACTAATTTTAGTTATCTTTCTTTTTCTTCACAAAAAACCTAGTTCTTCTTCCTAGTTCCAATCATTCATTTTGCTAGTGACTCGAGTCTTTGTCATTCCCTTGTCCTCATTCAAGGTTGAAGAGGTTACAAGTTTAGCATTTTGAATTTGCATTAAAAAAGGAATTTTTGGAAAGCTTATCAAAGACCATTTTTTTCTTCATGATACTTTTGACTAGTCTCAGCTTATTTTTAACCAATGGGGAAATATTTAGTAGAGAAAAATTTAAAAAAAAAGTTAGGTAGTAATAATGAAATTCTACTGCTTATTGGGTTTCTGAAATGATTTTTAGTGTGATGATGACATTAAAGATTTTTGGATTTTTTGTATTTCAAGTTCTGAAAAGGTTTAAAGGTTGTGTTTATTACGCAATTGTGGAAAAACGCATTGTAATTAAGCATGAATGGGTAGATCTCATTTTTATATTTTTAATTGAAGAATTAATTTAGTTTAATGTTTAATTAGTACTTTTAGGTTAGTTTTTTTAAGATCAAAACGGAATTGAATTTATCTTGGATAATTAAAAGCATTACTAAGGGTACACTTAGTCTGGCATGAATAAAAACATAATGATCATGTACATGCACACAAGTTTTGGAAAATACATTGAAAACAAAAATTGCGCATTAAAAACTATATATTTATAATTTATAATTCAGGAACTTGTAATCCGTACAGAAAACATGGAGAAAGATAATTACTCTTCGAAAATGGCTCATCCTCATGTGTTGTTATGAAATTATTTGAAGCGTGGAGCAATCTGAAAATAATTACAATAAAAATACAGCCTGGTTGATTAATTAAGTTTATAAAGTTTTGGAAATTGATTCAAAGTAATTTAAAAGCATCTCAACCAAAAGTTCATTCATTCACATCTTATTTAAATAGCATTTTTTTTATTTCGCAGACACTTATTGACTTCCCCATTCACACTATCTAATGGACAATAAATCTCATACTGGATACATTCATTTCTTCGAAACGCCAATGACTCAAAAACCCCTTTGACTGGAAAAATTATTCCAAGAAAACATCAGTAAACCTTTTTCAAACCCATAGTTTTTAAACCCGCGAGGAATACTGTCTTTTTTAACCTTTAAAGAACATTGAGCTTATTGAATCAGCTAGGATAGCAAAAATTAAAATAAGCAATGACTTGAAAGCAAACTAGTGTTTTCACACCAAATTGCTCTAATCTCAATCTTTCGAAAGTCAACCACATGCCTCCATGAACAATAATAAGACTTTAGACTCAATTGCAATTAAATTTTGGTACATTGTTGGCTTTTTTACAGAATTGTGAGTTTTAAATTTTATTATTTTAAATCATAGCAGGATTTAGAAAATTCATTGACTTAAGATCCATATGGGTGTAAAGTCAAAGAGTTTTTTTTATATTGAATAGTAAGCAAGAAATAGATAGTGTTTAGGTTTATTGAGAATAAAATTCATCCATTGCACAAGCTAGAATAGGATTTTGGAAGTTGCCTTACACCATGCAAATAAGATGATAGTCTAATGCTTTGAGTATTGGGTTTTTCAGTTTATTCCAAGGACCTTGGCGTACAAAAGTCCATACTTTTTCTGCACTAGCTTCATATTCTTTTTCCATAATAATATTTGGAAATTGCCAGTCCCCTCATCTGTTCTTATAGTTGAGCTAACAAGAGGAAATAAGTAAAGTTGCCTTGGCCATGTTACCACTGGTTTTTGACCTTATTTTTATTAACCTTGGACACATTCATTGGCTCTTTACCTAAAATATTTCTAGGATTTTTCTACCCCTAGTGTGTATATTTGCATAAGTAGATAAGGAATTGAGAGATTTTTAGGTGATTCTTCTTCGCTGGAATAATATTATGTATAGACACAATTTAATATGGGCTTAATGTTACAATTATTTTATCCCTTCTTTGTAATCAATAAATCATTCACGAATCCTTGTAGCAAGTGCAAGTAAAACAAATTATTGTAAAAAATTATATTTTTAATGAGTTATTTTGTTAATGAAGCTTTTTGGTCTTTGTTTTCCATACAGAGTTCGCTTCTTTTGACGGAAGACGACGGAAGAAGGGAGAAGTGGCTGAGGGACTCATGTATGAGGGGAAAGAGCAGTGTGACTTCTAACCCTGTAGGGAATTTCATTCAATTATATTCTCATTCTCTGTCAACAACAAATACTTAATCAAAAAATTTAAATATTCTATTTTAGAGAAAAATTGAAATTGTAGTTTTTTAAATTAGTATATGATGAAGAAATAGCAGAAGGCTGACACAAATGACACTTTATCTTGAGATATTATTATGCGATTTAATTTTAAAGAAAACAAGAAAAATTTAAAATGTTTGAAAGATAATCTTGTTTGATTTAAACCCATTTAACAATTCCACGCTTGCATTGATTGTCAAAAGGTTTAAAAGATTAGAGCCATAAGCCCTGGTAATACCCTTTATGCCTTTATGTATTTAACATTTTTAAAAGTAAGGGAGAAATGCTGATTCGAAGGACAATTCTGAGCATTTAAATACCGGGCGTTAAATGCATGATGCTAAGCAAAATATGGTCACTCTGCTTTGCGAAGCAAGATGACTTTTCATTCAAGTCATTCACAGAGCATGTGAGGCCTTATTGTTTCTATGGACAAATCTCCCAAGTATTTGCCAAATTATAACTTGACTCTTTGAGATTAATTGAGGTAGTGAGACACAAGAAATAGGGACATGAGCTTTGAAATAATCAAACTTATAGGACAAAAAAGAATGATGAAGCGAGCAGATCACATTGGCCTCACATTTGTCTCAACACTCTTCATTATTACACTCTTCATCCTCGGATCCATTAATGCTCAAGTTGAAGTTGCTCAGCTAATTATTATATTTTCCAAGGTTAAAATTAAATTTAAATTGCTGTTTTTGCGTTTTTCTCATCGAGCAATTAGTTGGCTGAATGAGAAAAAAGCAAAAAAAGCATTATTTTGGTATCGTTTAGTTATGGTATAGTTTAGCATCTTGAAATGAATCAAAAGAAGACAAAAGCGAATGCTGATAAGTTGACTCTCATGTTGGTCTCAACACTCTTCATTGCCCTCCACATCCTCGGATCCATTAATACTGTAGTGGGGACACATTTGCATGGATATACTTCATATTTAGATAATGTGTCAACTGTGCAGTCCACACTGTCTTCCCTTTTGTGACAATTGCTTTCTCTTGTGCATCCTCAGAAGAATCATCTTCAAAGCTCATATTATCATCATCCTTTTTCTTATTTCTAATACCTTTTCTAGATTTCTTTAATTTCCCTTGGCTCTTTTGACGATGACAAGTATTCACATGTTTCTTGAGTCTTGAAGGCATCGGAAAACACTTATCACAAATGTCACAAAGATACATCTGTTTACAAGTCATTACAGGTTTAACTTCACAGCAACATCACAATCCACACAAAACTGACACTTGAACGGTCTAAAGTCATCAGGTAAATGAGAAAATAAATGATTTTCCAGGGAATTCTTATCCACAATTTTCCGATCGCATTTATCACACCCGATAGTCTTTTCAACGCCATGACTTCTCATCATATGAATCTCGTACATATTTTTCATCATTTTTTATCACAAATGTGACAACACTTCCACTTCGCTAAAAGCATTTCTGGTTTATGAATTCTTAAATCGTGGTAACGAAAACCTCGTTTTTCGTTTACTTGTAAAGGATTCTCCGCAAGTTTCACAAATTATCTTTGGTCCCTTACTAAATTCAATGTGAACGATTTCATGCGCTTTTAGATTACTCTTATGGGAAAAACGCTTTCCAAAAGTTTCGTACTGAAACCCAAGAGCCTTTTTCATTTCATTCGCTATAGTCCTGTTGTACTCAGTTGGGTCTAAACCATAGGCAATCGTTTTCTCTTATGGCATTCTTGTGTGTCCATTTGTGTTTTATTAAATGCTTTTCCGTCAGTGGTTTCTTGCAGATGTCACATTCAACCTTTAATTTGACCTTTGGGATGCGATCATCATCTTGAATTAATTTGTTATGACAAGTGCAACATACTGATTATATTCCTCAAGCTCTTTATGCAATTGGTATTTAGAGTCATTGCGAATGAAAGGAATTAATAATAAAAAGTTAGATATTGTGATAACTGAGGAAATGCATTATTATTTAAATAAATACAATAATTGATTATTAAATAATTAATGAATAGCTGACACAGAATTAACAGAATTGTCTATATGAACAATTCTAATATGTTTTAAGATTTCTCTCCTGCACTTCTTCAGGGTTTCCAATTTACACATCCTAATGTAATTGTCGCATAATGATTTAAAAAAAACTAAATATTATTTTGAAAATTAACCAATGAAATAAATACTGGATTTTTAGTTTCAGATTTTGAATTATCGTTGACATCATTCATAAAAGCAGTAGGAGGGGAGGGAACATGAAGAATTGTCTTAATGCATTTTTCTTTGTTTAATTAAAAAATAAAGTAGCACGGAAAATGTGAATGACAAAAGAATAAGTGACAAAAGTTAAAGATTTCAAATCAGAATTCCATCGGGATGGTGGGTTTATTTAAAGGAATCTGTTGTAAGAGTTGGGTTGAGTCAGAGTACATACCGAAAAAAGTATAAAAATGACAATTAGGTTATTTTGCTTATCTCTTAGGTTTAGATAATGTAAATATAGTTTGCACAAAAGGGAAATGCCATTCTCATGCTTGAAATGAACAATACCACAAAACTACTAGACAATTGACACACAAACTGCTTTACTAATGAAATGAACCCAACTAACTGACTGAGATTGTTGTCTAACTTTCTGCCCCAATGCCACACAAGTCATCCCACTTTCTTGAAAATTGCATCCTAAAACTTTTATATTTTTTAAATTAAACAAAGTCAGTTTAATTAAAAAGCAAAGCAACCGTTGAGAATAGTGTAAATTCTATGAATGAGTATGTTTAGGGTCAAAGGGTGATTTATAAATTCCAAAAGATAAGTTTGCATGATAAGTCGTTGAATAAATGTTGTAAATGCTAAAATGTTTCATATCCGTATGGATGGGTTGTGAAGAAATGATAAAACCAAGTGCAGTGAACAGTGTGAATTATAATTTGCCTTATTTATGTAATTTGTTATTTTAGAATCATTTTATTCCTACTTTTGTAAACAATAGTTCGTATTCCTATTGGATTCATTAGTGAAATTCTTTATGAGTAGTTGTACCTTTGAACCTTTGCAACCCTTTAAACCCTTGAATCTTACAAATTTAAAACAAACGTGATTAATAGTCAATAAAACCTTTAGGAAATATGTGACGCAAAATATAATTTATTGAGTTTTCCTTGTTCATTTATTAAGAGTTGAAATATCACCATCAACTCATTAATTTGTATAAATTATTAGCAAAAAACATTGGCTTGAAGAACAAATTCTTTAAAATCATAAAATAATTAATAATTGTGAGAAGGTAAATTACAATCATTCTCTCGTAAAATTCATTACTTGTGAACACAATTGATTGAACTTAAAGTTAAAAAGTTATTTAGGGAAAATAAATTACAAAGCAATTCCCAAAAAATGTATTAATTTTACAATT
Organism: Isotoma viridis; assembly: GCA_034696425.1. Taxonomy (NCBI): domain Eukaryota; kingdom Metazoa; phylum Arthropoda; class Collembola; order Entomobryomorpha; family Isotomidae; genus Isotoma; species Isotoma viridis. Next base: position 5 of record JAQGAA010002001.1, on the reverse strand, counting down.
TGCGT
>JAQGAA010002000.1:0-13830 GCA_034696425.1 Isotoma viridis | reverse complement strand
AGTGAGAGGTAAGAAATGGGTTGCAGGAGAGATTTGGATTGCTTAATAAATTCAGTGTGGGAAAATTTCTGAAGATTAGGTAATTTTAGATGGACGGCTTGGGTTACTGGGTTTATTTGATTTGGGCTATTGTATTTGGTAATTAGTTATTGCGAAATTTCATCCAGGTTCAATGGGTTTTAAGTAAATATGTTCCGATTTTTGTCAATTATGTTTAAAAATTGTTATGCTCTTTGAAAAAAGTGTTGGTTGTGAGTTGTAATTTAAGTGTGCAAACTAACCACAAAATTCTCTATAGTTTTATAGAGTGGAAGTTTTTAACTCAAGATTGTAGATACGAGAGGTTTTGAAAGGAAACTGTAAATGGCAAATGTTTCATTCTTCATTCCATTATAACAATAATAAACAAATAAAACAGCCATTTTATTACCCTACGATGCAAATAAAATTGTTGGGCAGAAGATAAAAATGCATATTAAAGTTGTAGAGATTGAATTTTTTTATTGTATGTTTTTGCTCATGTTGTAAAATGAATTCACAAGGATAAAGTTAGTTTCTAAGATGAAAATGTTTTTAGGAAGATTTTGGGTATTATTTTTGTCTCTTATTTCATTTATTTTTCATCGGTTTATGGGGATCAGAGTGCAGTTTGTAAAAAACTGGTTATCATTTATACTATTTTTAAAAACTTGTCTTGCCAGGCAATGTTTTTGTACATTGTCTCAGCGACATTATAAATAGCTATTTAATTTTACAAATTTTGATGTAAACAGTAACAACTGTGTTAATAATTGGAAATGATGTGGTTTCATTTATGGAGTATCAACATGAGAGATTTTGATTAACTGATGATGATAAGTAATTACAACGGAAGGGTAGAGTTTGATCTAAATCTGGTCCAAAAACCCTTGCTAAATATAATGAAATGGATACAAATCTTTAAATGTTAAATATTCTGATCAAGCTTGACTCAAACGTACCTCAGGGAAATCTATAAGCTGGTCTGGATCTTTGGACACATGAATTAAAAGGCATTTGGAAAATTTAAGCGTTTTGTAAACTTTTGACCTAGTAATTTTAATACAGAAATGTTTGACCTACTTATTTCCACGCTTTAAATTTAAAACCTTAAACAAAGAGAAAATTATAAGCAAAATCTGACACAAAATTTATACAAAGAGATTGTAAAATGTGAAAGAAGCTGAGGTGTAGTAAGTCGAGGACATAAATGAATACACAAAGCAGTCGTTGTGTAATACTGTTCAAGAACATAAATGAATCTCTGGAGAAAGTGTTGATTGCATTGCACTTTCTCCCCTTTCCTTTTGAGTTTTACTTTAATAACAGTAATAATAACATTTACAGGATAACAGAGAAGCTTTTTGGGAGAAAGAGATGAAGCAAGAAGAAACACGTGTACTCACTTCCCAGTATTCTCACACAGACAACAAAAACAGAATAGATTACATTATGCTATATTAAATATACTTAAGGATAAGGAGACGACGAAGAGAGAGATATTGTATAATAATATTATGAATATAGAGAATATTAATACTGCATAGAATCAACCACTCATTATCTTCTTTGGTCATGACTATAATCTATGTGAGCGTTTCATTAAATCTAATCATAATCTAAAGATACATCAAGCGCAAAATGAGCTGCAATAAACTGAGACGCGACAAGAGGTTCAAGTGTTTCATGTTCAATTCAATGCATTCAGTTTAACCAACTGGAAGGGTTGATGATGATGATGTTGATACTTAAGTATTCTGTTAGGTTTTGGCATAAGGGAAGTGTTTGAGGAATTTTGGTGAATTATTTTTAGTTTTGATATTGTTTTGAAATTTGGAGTACAAAAAACTACTTGTTTTGAAAAAAAATTTTGGGAAAGGCAGTTTTTTGTGGCATCTTTTGATGAATATTTATATTTTAATGTTTTTCTTCAGTTTAAAAGTTTTAAAAATTATATGATTTTATTAATTTTGAAAATTTTGATTAGTATTAACTCAAGTAAAGGCTCAGTAATACGAAATGGTTTTAGATCAATTTATATAAAGTAACCCAATTCCAGAATACATTTCTAAAAGTAAAATCGTGAAAGGAATTTTATTTAAATTTAATTTTCATTTGAAATTCAAAATACTTTTGGTAAAAAATAATTCTATCGTTTTAAAGACTCCATGTTTTAACATGAAATAAAAGGATATCTCTATACATATGGTAAAGTTCCCTCATAAAAGTCAAGGAATAAATTGATTGTACGAAAATAGAGCATTTGATACTTAACTATACTTACTATTACTATACACTGCTCTCAAAGTACATTAATAACAACTGCCTAAATTACTTACAGAAGAAACACTCGGTGTAAAAGGAATCTCGGTAAGTTTTGCTACTTTTATGTCAGGGGTAACGACTCATAAGGAGTGTTTCATTGGGGTATAAAATACTTTTGAGAAAGTGCTAGTACTAGTAAGTAATAATGGCATGTTTTTCATTGATGATGATACTGCATTAAACTCTAAAGGATATATACCAAGGAAGGAACTAGTAAGCTCAAACCAAGTGTGATAATGAGGTGAATATGAGAGATAAAAACAAATTTTCAAAGTCTCTTCACTTTTCCTTCATCTCCACTCCATCGTGAGCCTTTCATCGTTGCATCTGCATAAAGATATCAAGTGAAAGTAAACTAACGCATAAAATAACGCAAAAAGGAAATATTTTATGAACATGTTGCAGTTGGGTTGTAAATGAATTCCTTTTAAGTTATATCATATATTTATAGCCTGTGTATAAAAAATATAAAAAATAAAGCTTGGAAGTGTAATTTAATGCATCTCTAAACTTAAATATATTTTTATGTGTATCACATCATCAACATCACATTCCATTTCTCAAAATCTTCACGCTATAAAAACTCATCCATATTAATGTGCATCTCTCTCCTACTCTCTCTCTCTCTCTCTCTCTCTCTAGTTCAAAACCGTAACAACATTTTTGCCTGAATTCCCTAATAAGAAAAAAAGAGGTTTGGGTTTTCATATACGGAAGAAGCAGAAATTTTTATATTAAAGTTGAGAATATTACGGTTGGTATGTGTTGCATGGATGTATGCATACTTGAGAGTTGTGATAGTGAAAAAGCTCTTACTAAATCTTGAGAATTTAGTCCGAGTCAAAAAATGTCAATTTGAGCCTGGAGACAGGAACTAACGATCCATGTTTCTCTCATATTCTCCAGAAAATTACAGTCGATTTATCAACTCTGACATTTTGTTGACATTGTGCACCAAACTTGTGCATTTTTACAAATCAACTTTAGAAAAGCCGAGAAGACGGAAATACTTGGTGGGGATATGTGTTTGGATACATATGATATGGTTTGCATGATGATGGTGATACTAACACCGATATTTACAGGAAAAAGTTTTTTTTTTCATCATGTGTATGTGTAAAAGTAAGGCAGGAGGAGAGATAGAAAATTTTCGTGAAGTAGTAGCAGTAAGACTTGGATGAGTTTGTATGTTTGTGAGTGTACGCACCGTTTCAAAGAAAGCATAATAGAACGGTAGGGGTAGGTAGTATTTATTGCGGTAAGTCAACGTTTGGAATAGATAGTTCAGTAGCGTAAAAGTGCGTAGGGTCTTCCCCTCTTGTGGAATTTATCATGGGTTCTTGTCGTCGACATGTCGGCATTTTGTTGGTGGATTTATTACTAAAGGCAGACAAAAAGTTGAAGATTTTTGGAATTACTTTAATGCTTCTTATGTACATTTGTATGTGGGTAGAATTCAAGATTTGTAGAATTTCTGTACTAGTTGACGACATGGAACATGGTGACATTCATACTTTTTTGTGCTTAAATGAACGAGTCATATTTGAGGTTGGTTATTGGTATCGTTTTACATATCTTTATCTTGAGATTAAGATTATAAACATGTCACGCTTAAATCGAAACGTATTTTATGGGGGTTGAGCTTTGACTAGGTGAAAAAAACAGTTGACATTTTTGTGAAATGATGATTTACACGGAACATCTTTACTTTTGCTATTTTATGAATGTTTTTTGTAGATTTGAAGACAAGCATATGGGGTGCATAGAACAGTTGCATCATCTTGTATCTAACTTTCTTAGAGCTGTTTTAGAAAACATTCTTTCTATGAAAATAGCCTTTAAATTGAGCATATTGCTTCTAAAAACTCTTTTTAATGACAGCAACTCTAATTGCTTCAGATTAGGTACATATTTTTCCATTTTCCCATACTAAAAATAGAAAAGGTTCACAAAAAAACTTATCCAAACTAAAGCTGACACTAACATACAAAACTATCATTGCACCATACTATACTAAGGTAACACAGCCTAAAGCTTTTAAGTAAAGCAAACCTGACCAACAACAGTTTCTCATTTATTAGACCCATACACAGCAGCGTTTTCACATGAATGAAATGTAACAGTAGACCCTATAACATATTGTGTAAGTAATAATGATAGTAGGGAAAAGGATGAGAGGAAACAAAAACGCAATCATGAACTAAAGCCCGGTGAGAGTAGTAAACAAAGCCGGATAGTAATAATAACAATAATGATCCGTATCTCGGTTGACTGCTTATGTTGCTTTCACTTTCTTGTGTAGCATTATAGGATGCACACAGGGAGTATAGTACGCATAATACTTCCTTCATATTCCTACTACAACTTTCACCCACACCACACCCATATACCAACCCGGTATAGTGGTAATAGTAGTAGTAATCCGTGTTCATAAAGTGAGACTAAATTCCATCAACAAAAACAAAAAAGAAAAATGAGCCGCGTGTTTAGTGTTGTTTTCCTGTACACATTTTTGTATATAGTCAGGGATGCCTTTGGTACATTCTAAATAATATATAAAATTGTATCAGTTACAAACATCGTCAATATAGATAGATGGTTATATAAGGTGTAGGAGGGTGTGGTTAGTAACTTTATAGTGGTTGGGTACATAGAACTGATGATGGTACAAAGGTGGACGAAATCCCCTTGGTTTTAGCTGTCCCAATGGACCACAAATGAGTTCTTTTAGAGAAAGGAGAAACAAACCGGGAAAGCTATAAGCCAGGTTTTGTTGCACTTTCACTTGATGATATTATCATCATCATCATAAGATGATGTTCATGGTGATAGTAGTAGTGGTAGATGTACAGTCTTGACTGACTGATATAAGCATCACGAACAAAGGTGGATTCTATTGATAGCCCGAAATCATTTCTGAAATGACTCTTCCCAAAAGCCTCGTCTTTCACTCATTCCCACAGCCAACGTAATATATTTATTATATCGCAAGCACAAGGGTATTTCAAGGTAAATTGCCTCATCAATGTGGCTTCTAGAAAGGTATTTCTCCCCATTTGTGGTTTTACCCGGCTTTACTTTACTACTGATGATAGCTTCAAGTTATGAAATGCTATTTATCCATTCACAGAAAATGCTTATGCATCAAGATCTCAAGCTTAGTATTAAAGAGTATCAAAAGCTTCAAAGCCTTTAAATTACCTTATCTTTGTACCCCTCGTTCCTACATGGATGTTTTACTATGCACTTTCTGAGCTATTATTGATACCAAAAAGCAAATTCTCATCTTGATTTCGCAACAAAAAACAAAAAAGTTCTAACAGCTCGTGAGAATACTACAAATGCAAAAAAAAGTAACTCATTCATATAATGCATATTTAATATTATTATGATGGAATATCAGCATTTATGTACCTATTTGAATGGTAATGGAATGAGAAGAGTAATGCTGTTAAAAGGAAAAAACGAGCAGGCAAAGTGTTGGCTGACACTTAACGAGCTGGAAATTCTGAAAGAGGTGTAGTTTAATATAGAATTATAATACCGTAGGTGGTAGTTAGTTCGAAGAAAAAGGGATTAGGTATCAAACCATAGTCAGAACATTTTACTTGTCTGTAAGGGAATGTTCTTGGTGGTGATGTCGAAGTGGAAAATGTTTAATGTTAGGAAAATGAATATCTTCTATATAAGTATTGAACTGGATAGTATAGTGGTAGTAATAGTAATAGTTTGTAATAGGTAAATGGGTTGGTTTGGAATCGAACAGTAGTTCTTCTAGAGATGGAATGGGAAGGACCCTTGAGGATAAGGATCAAGTTATAAATTAACAGTTATTATGAAAGTTATGGGGAAAACGAGACTCAGGCATTCAATTTACGATGAACTTTAGATTAAAAATTTCTTTTAAATGGCTTCTCTCCTACTTCTACTACTTCTAGAAAGTTAAAGCGTTTTACTTCTCCTGTATAAAGATCTAGACCGGTTTGGTATGAACCTATTGATAATAGTTTTTTAGGTATTGGTATTTTAGATACAGATTATACGGATATTTGTACGTGTGAGAGTACTTTATATAGAGTGCCTATAAGTACTTTTTAAAAAATAGGCGTTAACGTTACAAAAAGCTTTACGTTTGGTTTGCTACGAGTAAATGATAATTTACGAAGACGTAAGTCAAAACGGTTTACATGTATGTTAGTGTTCGAAGTTAGGACACGGGTCCACTTGTGACTGAAGAAAAGTTATTCGCATTTGGATTATTCTTCTTGAAATTTTTCGAAAAAAGTTTTTTCTTATTTGACGATTTTTTGAATTTTATGAATATTTAAAATGTTTGGCAAATAATAGACAGTAGTTTATTTTTCCAAGTTAAAATGATATAGTGGATTGTCATGAAGAAAAAAGTAACGTACTCGTTTTAGGTACTCAAGTAACCTTTGAGTTCAATTCCCATATATTGAATATTCTTGAAATATTAAAAATAGAACATTTTTCCCAATATTTAAAAAAAGAATCAAGATGCATCGACCAAAATTTTTATTGAGAGTACAAATAGCACTTATCGACTTTTTGCCATACCATCATTCTACTTCTAAGAAATTTTTAGGATTGCTTTAAGTTTCAAGAAGTATTTTTCTGGTCGATATGAGAGCACAAGAAGAAAGAGAGAGAGAGAGACCACTTTAAAAGCAATATTAAAGAAAAAGTCCAGAGAGCAGTCAGTAAGTGTGTAGCAAAGTATAGAAGAAATGGCACGAAGGGATTTTACACCCTTTTGAGAAAAGTGTCTTATACACAAAGTTGAAATACATGATTTGACATTTTGTCACGTTCATATTTTCTTGCTTCATAAACCTTAAAAACTTATACCTGTCGAGTGGTAGAGTGTGCTATAAAATTCTACAGAGTAAGAAAAAAACCTCGTAATTGAACTTACATTGAGCTCAAACCAGTAGTAGCACAAGCAAGCGTTTATATCATGATTTAACGTCACAGACTCACAAGTAAAATTTATTTTTTCACTTTATTTTATTTCTTTTAATAGGAAAAACCCTAAAAGAGAGTAAATTTTTTTGTTGAAAAAACTTGTTGAAAAAATAAAGTAAGAAAATCCAATCGGATTAAGTTTAGGTTAATCTGTTAACTTTTATAATTTATTTATTTATTAAATAAAAAAGTAATGTCAACGACTCAGTTAAACTAGGTAGAAATGAGGTCATAAAACCCTTTTTGAGTAAGGGAAATAAATAATTGCCTGGAGTGCAATCCACGCTAAACCAATTCTGGAAAATAGGGACAAACTTTTGATTATAAATTATGGTAATTGCAAATTACCTAGTATTTGTTCAAATAATATTTTCTCATTAATTTATGCAATGTCCTGAACAGCACCGTGGCCTAGGTAGTTAATAATGATAATAAGTAGTGTGAATTTTCTGCTAAATTAACTACAAAATTGTAGGGATGACAAACTCACTGATGTTGAGTTTGTACTTGGTAAAGCGGAAGGTAGTAGTTTGGTAATAATAAACAAACACATTTAGAAAAGCTAGTAATTTTGTTTGAAATGGAAAGTTAATTTAAAATTGGGTTTGTACAAGTGGAATGAATAAACTGCTTATATGCATAGAGTTTTACTTTTTAGTTCCATCCGAACGAGGGTAATTGACTGACTGCAAATTTTTATTACTTGAGAATAATTTGCAAAGTGAACTTCGAAGATTGTGTTGAGTGTTGAATAAACCAAAGGAATTGTTATTGCCTTGAGTGTACTTATACTTGCTTACCAAATAGTATTCATTTTGTGATACTACTCAAAGCAATATTAACTTTGGGTAAGAAACAGATGGGAGATTTTGTTATTGAGGTAGAACTACTTTTTATTTTTGGAGTGTGTAAGAGAAAGTGAAATAAAAGAAAAGTTGGTGGGGAAAGTACCTTAAAACCTTTGTATTTATTAGTTTGCTGTAAACGCAAAAAAAGGTAACTTTTTATAGTGTTAAAAGTTTTTGGGGGAATTTTTATGTAAATGGACAAACTGATTTTGTTCAGTTTGTAAAATCCTATGGTAAAGAAAATAGGGTATTTTTATATTACATTTAAATGCGCATTGTGTTAGAGATTTTAAAATGACGTTGTTCGTTTTTCTTATTAATAATAAATTAGCAAATGTTTATTTTTATTACAAAAATAGGTCAAAAGTCGAGGGTTCTGACAGTTAAAATCTTAGAAAAATCCCATAGGCATTTTTTCAACCACAATCCTAAAATAAACCCCAGACACCCTAAAACGTTACCTTATACAATTCGTATAATATTGTAAACAACATAAATGCAGCTAATCCTAAGCTTCAGCAATTCCGCACTAAACTTCTTCTCATAAGGAAAAAAAACAAGAAAAATTTGCAATTTGCAATATTATTCGCAAATGTGAGTGACTGGCTGCTGACAAGTAGGGAGATTAGAATCTGAATGATTAAACTTGATGGACGAGTAGATCCCTTCTGCTTTGCTTTCTTCTCCATCTCTCATGCTTATACTTAAGAGTTAGTTGTATGTGTACACAAGACCTAAATTTCATTTCATCCAGTTAGGATTTATATGTGCAAAAAACCCTTTGCACAATATTACACATTTTATAGCTTTCTGACATTTCCTTATAATATAAAAAGTACAGAATTTCTTAGTATAATACTAACCAACCACCCCCAATATTCAACATCCTATACATACACACTTCCTCCATCAGGAAGCAAATTGGGTTTCCTATTGTTTTTAGTAATTGGGCCAAGCCAACTCAGCTTATCGTATTTTACATGCTGGATGAATGCACATGTATGTGCTGCTTCTACTACCGGTATTATATACTCTATATACAGTCTTTCTATCTAATTTCTCTAAAAGATATTCGTGCATTCTTACATCTATTCATATAAAGTAATTTACCACTCTGTCAAAAGATTTCTTTTTATTACAGGCTTTTTACTCTTTACTATTTGCTTTCATAGTTAACTCTTCATTCTTCATATTGTAACAGTAACAGATGATATGAATCGTGGATTGAATAAAAATCCGAAAAAGTATAGAGCTTGAGAGTGATGTTTGGTACATAAATTACAAAAATCATTTTTAAACAAAGTCGAGGAAAGGGAATTCCATGTTTAGAGTGTTAAAGGAGCCCTTAAGAAGTACACACTGGTGACACTTGCTGTTCTCAATAACAATCAAAATGATCCTTATTATCAGACATTGACAAGTATACTCAAGGATTTAAAAATCCTCCAAGAAATTTATGAATTGTTTCCCACTACCAGAGTTATTATTATCAGTAGAAAACATTTTTATGGTTGAATTGTATACCAACTCATTTTGTCATATCTTATGTACTCTTATATATTATTAGAGTTATCACTATCTCAAAGATAGATCTCTCTATTATATTATTTTACAAAGAAAAGTAAAAAAAGAAGATAGGGACTATGAGAGAAAGAGAGAAAGGACACACATACAATAGAGAGTAAAGAAGAATTTAAGAATAATGTATTTTGGCAAGGATGATAAATGAATAGAAAAAGTCTCTGTGAGTTAGTTTAGTTTGGTTGGATGCTTTTTTTGTGGTAATTGATCCAATTCCGTCATCTTCAGTTCAGATAACTTTATTACGTTATCTCAGTTTCTCCCTTTATAAAATTATGTAACATTCTAAAGGCTATTGTAAGTAGACAGTGTATGTAGTAGTGGGTGGTGTTTGTTCTTAAGCTTGTAGAGTATAGCAATATGATAATATGTGTAGTAGTGTTAGTGTAGATTCTTTTCTAAGATAATAGAGAAAGGCAGGCAGGGGCTGAGTAATAGCGAAGTTGTTGACACATCACGGCGGCTTGTTGACGGGCGTGATGACCTACATTAGTTTCATTTTCCCGTCTCTACCAAAGAATTCGAACTGAGACAAAAAAGGGAGATTATTAGAATTTTTGTAGAGTTATAGTTCACACTGATTTGAACTTATAAGAGAGAGAGAAAAAGGGGAAATCTTGGTGTACTTGGAAGTTGGTGATAGAATTTGCAAAAAAGATTTTTATACTGATGTTTTTTTGCACAATTTTGTCATAATTCTGTTTATTTTCTGATCAATGCAAATTCCTTAAAAAATAAATAATTTTATTTTTTATGAATATTCTCGATTTCTATGAGTTGTATCAACAAACAAGTATATCTTATACCAAATCTGCAAACTACCCTATATGAAAATGATGTTTTGAATTTTGATAAACATTTGTGAATGACATTGTAACCTCTAGGGTGATAATAATAATTGCTATCCTGGTTTATTCCATATTCTGTCAAATAATAACACAACCAGTAGAGATTAACTCATATCAACGTTCCATCTCTAAATCTACAATGTGAATGAATAACAACGTCCAGCCAATACCTCAAACAAAAGACAGCCCCATTTGCCTGAGAATGACAAGGCCTTTGCTTTCACCATACATGCGTCCATTCATCTACAGAGAGGTTAAATTTTCCAGGAATCTACGATTTTAATAAACTGACCATATCTTTTTAAAAGCTGAACTCATCAAATCCAACTCATAATATTTGATATCTAACAATCCAACCCAAATCCCTTTTTACTCGTCACGAGCTCAAACACAAGTCAAAACCACTTGCATTGTAGAAATCTCCAATTAAAATGGTGATAATACCCAATGAATGGATTTACCTTTAGTCAAGCCATATATTATACCTAAGGATAATAAAAGCGTCAAAAGTAAAAGCTTTGCTGCCTCTAGCCCCAAGTCGTCATTGCCAATTCAGCATGAAATCTCCAATTGGAATATTTATTTGTTTAGACACATACCACATACACACACGTGTCTGTTTACCCAAAGAACCTAAATATTTTAGCTACCTTGATTACTTTTTGACGTACCCTGTGCACCGCTATTTGGATATGATGGGTACACAAGAATAACACTATAGTCTTAGTCTAGGGCTCCCGTCACAACTATTACAACTTTTGGTAGAGAATTAATTAGATTGTATTTGATATTAGCTCTTCCGGTTAGATAAACAAACATAATTACTTGCCGAACCAAAGGGTTAGATAAATACTACCCGGATCGGGCTTTAGAACTCCTGCTGTGTGGTAATGTGGTTTCTGTGCTAAAAAGAGTTCGGCTAAATCCAATGCGATTTTAGGATGGACGTGGATGATGGTTTCTGGTTTGATTATTTGACATGGCTACTGGACCACACTATCACCACTACTACAAACTACGACTGTTGTATAGTTCTATACAATTTCTAGTATTTCCTCTACGACCAAGAACTTCACAACCACTACTACAAAACTATAAGGATTCAGACTTCAGTAACTACAAGAATACGGCATAGTAGTGGAATTAATAATAATACTAAACTATGACTAAACTATAAGATGTATTATATGTTTCGACTCTCAGCTTTTTTGAGTCTAATACTAGTTGTATGTAGGTAATAAGTATATGCCACCATCACCAAAATAGGTACCATAACATAACATTATTCCCAAAGAGAGAGAGATTCTAGATTCTATTTGAAGTTACATAAATGATTGATGATGTGGTCCCTTTGAAGTCACACTAAAGGACGAGGGATGCCCCCACTACTTCTTTACCATATCCGGACTAGGAAGATGTAGTGGTATTGGGTTTACTATAGTCAAACCACTTTCTTGGCGAAGTCCGACTTTAATACGTTTAAACAAGTTATCTAATGCTTGAAGTCTTCTCTGTAATAATATGTGGGTTGAACCTCCCCCTAAATCCAAACCACAACCAAGGAATAGTAAGGATAGAAAAGTAGACAAACATTTCACGAATGTTGTTACATAGAATGTTTGAAAGGAGGCCAAATATTTTGAAATGAAATCCTCTACAGACACACACCACACACAGGGTCCATCCAAGCCAGAAAACATGCGATTGCTTTAAAATGAACTCTTTTTGCAGAAAAGTAATGCTTTTATCTCCACTCTGTAATATTTTACTTGGTCAAACCAAACCACTTTTGAGCATCTCTTCTTTTGGATTCTGGATAGTTGATTTTAATTCAGCTTAAAAGGAAACCAAAAGTTTTGAAATTTGAGATAGTTGTTAGCATTATTGGTAGTTTTAAACTTTAGTATGAGTTGTTTAAAGAGAATATATATGCAGGAAACATTAGAATTCAGACTAAACGGAAATATAGACATACTCAATACAAATTACTCACATATTTTACGCCAATTTTATTGAGTTAGAAAATATTATATAGTAATAGCGTCTAACACAATAAGAAAAAGACGCTGAGATCAGCATAAAAAATGTATCATGCATGATGCGTTTAGTTTTTTCTTACATAGGACGATAAGAAACACAAACAACTAGGTTAAGGAAGGGGGAATGTGTTGTTGAAATACGCTGCTGAGAGTTCATAGAAGAAACAACAAAGCGTCAAAGAAGCGTTGCTAATGATACGCTTAAGCTAATACTTAACTAGCGCTTCAGTGTTTTCCAAAATTCTTTCCATACTTTATGAAAGGTACCTCAATGAAGTGGTTGTAGTCGTAAGTCGTATGTCGTGTTCTTTTCTCTATCCCTATTTTTATGTATAGTATGGCATTTAAGTCCTAGAAAGTCTAGACACTTTCACCAACCAGCAAGGATTTATCGGACCGGGTAAATATTACTACAAACGTATTTGATGTTTAGTTTTGGATTTGAACTTTGATGGAGTCAGGCAAAGGCTTTACACATTTCAATAGACTGTGTCTACCACCTACTTAACAAACCCATCGGAAAGAGAGCACATGAGCTTGTTTGCTATTACTTTCTAGAATTTTATCTTAATGCTTTTAACCCAAACTGATCGAAGAAGGATCTTATTCCTTAGATGAAATTTTACGCAACAGCAATATTTACTTTCGTTCCTTGAATTTTCTATGGGATTTAGGTTTACTAGAAAGTGGTTGTCTGTAGTTGGTAGTTGGAACTGTCCTTGCTCAAGCACAGGAAAAGGATGACTTAAACCTGACAAGATGCAACTAAATCAGGGCATATACAAAGTTACTTGAATACAGCACAACTTTTTTAAGATTGTTATAGTTGTAATTTTTCGCATCAGTGTCAACCTGTCAACTATGTCTGAGATGTAAAAAGTTTTATATTAATATAATGATAACCTATTTCAATCTAAAACGGAATAAAGCTTTCTTGGAATGTAATATTCATTTTGTTTTTGTGAAGCTTAAGCTTCTACTTGAATTCAGGGAATTCTTATTTGAACAAAAAACATGTTTTTTAATCACAAATCCTTCTTTTATGTATTAAAGTTTATTAAGGGTTGGAAACAACCCTTTATGTGAATGCTCATGACGTTAATCTGTGAATCTGTCTGTGAATCTGTCTGTTAATATGTGCAATAACTTTCGATAGAATTGATGGATTCTATCAAAACTTGGTAG
>JAQGAA010001999.1:0-13831 GCA_034696425.1 Isotoma viridis | reverse complement strand
ATCTAGTATAGTAGTTACTTTGTATGCACTTTGTACACATAAATAAACAAACCACTGATCAAAGATTAATTTAATGCTAAAACCTCCTTTGGGTTCACGTAAATGTATTCCCTTTCGTTTAGTCTACCTACAGCATGAACCTACTTATAGCTTTTCAATGGGTTTTTGGACGTACACATGTGTATATTGATCAATATAGTATTTTTAAAGGCAATGGGTAAGATCATTACTTTTTCAGAGCAGTTTATTTTTTAGGCCAGGAAAATAAATCAATGGAAGTTGGAAGTGGGGATGAGGAGGCACGAGGTACCTGTAAACTCTTACTTTTAGTCTAACTAACGGAAGATTGGAACAGAGATAAAAAATGGTCCGTTTGAAAGATATTGATTGTTTTCCTTGGTTTTTTTGTTTCGTATTTAGAGAGTCAGTGGGAATGGTGCAAGTATTTTGAGAAAAAGAAAGTTTTTCATTTGGATGTAGATGGACCGCAACAATACACGTTTGAGTAAAAGCCAGCAAACGCGTCGTTCCTTTATGTCTTGGTCTTAGTTTTTAGTCTTTTTTTTAGTCTGTATGTTGTGTTATATTCTCCATAGACATTTGAAACTACTGACACAAAACACCACCTTAAGTAAAGTACTTTTGTATTACTTATGTTATGCCAAGTTAAGTTCCTCTTTCATCTTTCTAGTAGCATAAGAATAACATAAAGAGTAATTGTGTCTAGTAGTAGTAGAAGAAATAGTTCACAGATGTATAGGCAGACATAGGGAAAACAGTCAGAGATTTTAGAAAGCTAGAATGGTGAAAGTGTGAAAAGGAAAATCCATCTGAGATTGAAAGCGAGTTTGGTCCTACTGGTGGTGCTAATACTACGGCGGTAATGGCACATCTGTTATACCGTCATCACTACTTTTACCACCAATGTCACTTCTGCTCTTCGTTAAGGGTTCCTCTTTTGTTCAAGAGTTTTTCCAAATCGTCTGTCCTTTGCACTCATTCGAAATTGAATGAAATAAACTGTGTATAGACATTTTATTATACATTAGCATCATTACTATTATTACCATTATTATCACATGCTGATCATTTTGAATTTCTGTCTCTTTCAGGAAACGTCCTAGTCATTGTGGCCGTCTTTATTGAAAGGAATTTGCAGAATGTCGCGAACAGGTGAGGGTAATTTTATGCAAAGTTTATTCAATCTCTTTATCCCCGGTGATAATAAAGTAAATATATGAAGTGGTGTTTCGAATTGTGTTTCTAACCTTTTCTGTGCTTATTGGCTTTCATAGTTGATTCAGGAAAATTATTTGAAGTAAATCCAACTTACGTATAAATAAATTGGGCTATTTAGAGCTTTAGGGGATCTTGGGTACAGCACAATACAAATACTAAGTCACGAACATGATGAAAGAAGTTAGTTTCTTTGGTTAAGCTGTGGCATATTATTTTGCTTGAATTAGAACAAGTCAATTTTATTGATTATATTATCATGCAATTTACAATACTGGCAGGTCAGTTTTGTTCATTAAAATGTGGCCATCGACCATATTAAATTTTGTCCAATCCAATTATGAAAGGAATTCTGTTCTCCCCAAGTATAAAACTACTAGACTCAAGCCCGTTCTGCGAACGGGATAAATCCGTCGATAAGGGATGACATTAGACCTTTAAGGTCACTAAAATCGAATGATATAACGTGCTAGCTGTCAGTAAAAATTCTCATTGTGTGAAAAAATACGACAGTTTTTTACTGACAGCTAGCACTTACATCATTCGATTTAAACATTGGATTTTATTGGATCTCATTCCTCTCAAATTTTATGAAATCATTGACAAAAAACAATAAAAAAATTTCTAATACTTTCTTCATCAAATATCCAACAAATAAATCCAAATTAGTTAATTTAAATAAAATCATAATCGTTATAGTTATTTTTTAACACCTGATGTTTGAAGAAATTGTTGTCAAAATCATACTGCAAACAAAGATTATTAATATTTTTCTGTTAGCTATTGTCTTTCCTCACAGTAAATAAATCATATTTTTTATCATAATCATATCATATTTTTATCCCAATATTATCTGAAAAGCCAATATTCTAAATGATCTTAACTGATAAATGCTGTGCTAATTTTTGTTTCTGTAAATTGTGACGCAATTTTGACAAATATCATAATGGAGTAATGGGTTTCTTATATTTATAAAAAAACAATTCAATTTGAACAGATTGATCGTAAGCCTGGCTGTTGCTGACCTGATGGTAGCTTGTTTCGTCATGGGTCCTGCTGCCCACTACATGGTAAGGAACTGCCCTTTTCAGACCATTATCATTCTGGATAATTGCATTTGAGCAGTCCAACTCCAACATAAAACCACCTTAAATATATATAAACAAAATACCAACCTAGAGATCCAATGATCCAAATCGTATCGTAGCGTATGGAAAAGTACAAGTAGGGTTGATGATACATTTACGACTAGCAATACGGCGAGAAAGAATGTGGAAAGAGGACTTGTATAGTACACAAGTAGAAAATCTCATATTTATTTTATGGACGACAAGGTCTTATATTCAGCTGTAAATCTGATTCACGGAACAGTGGAAAGAGGTAAAGATAGAATAAGTAGTCGATAGGGTCTAGGGTCACTGAAGTTCGTTTGTATGTTATGTTGGATCAGGGATATCCACCGTCTCTAATTGCCACTACAGAAAGTACTAAAAGCACAAGGTTTAGATTATAGAAGTTTTATATAACACTACTCTTTCTCTCTAGTTTTACAAAGATAAGAGAAAATTATACACATAGGTGGTTGGAATTGTGAAGAAGGTGACAGAGTAAAGCGAGTTTACTATAACAGTGTGTGCTTCACACAGTAGCGGAAATTGAGTTCTCAAGATGTTGGTTTTTCTATCCCGACCTTTTTTTCCATGGTCAGTCCTTCACGGTTAACATTACATTTTCAGAGACAGACAAAGTAAGAGAAATCGAGGAAAAAGTAATACTAAAAGATGAGACCTTTGGTGATGGTTGGTGATAAGTGGTAGGTGAAAGCAAGAAGGAAGGGAGCGAACAGCAATGACAGAAAAGGAAGTAAAAGTATGGGGAGTTTTCCTTTAAGCTAAAGCTTTGTATGTATTTTATACGATTCGTATTACAAATAGTACAAAGCATATTACATTATGTAACTGGTTGTTCCTATTGCTTATATATGAGGAACTTATGGTGTATAAACTGAAAGTATAGTTTGAGGATATTTCGTCAATGTCAAACAAAGTAAAAGGAAACCACTAGGAGAAGGAAGGCGTTCAATTCATATAATAATATGTCGTAGTACAGTGACGAAAAGGTTAGATGTGTACAGCTAAGTAGAACATCTGCTGTCATCCCGTCACGTCACATCATATTCGTATCACATTAAAATTCCTATCTCGTTTGCGAATTTAACCTTAGTACAAGGCAGGCGAGTCAGGACACGATGTACAAAAATTTAGTGTGGAGAAAGTCCATGAATGAATTTCCACTGTAATCTCCGGTTCAAAATCTACTGTATGAAACATTTCAGAATCTTAAAAACTTGGTCATGATTTCCCAAAACAACAATAAAGCTGGGTGAAAAAAGCGTACACACGGAGAAAACGCTGCAAAATGACATACATATGTAATTTGCAAGCGTTTTGAGAATTTTGACTGACTTAAAGAAACAGATTATTTTAGTTTTTTGGCACACGTTTACTTTAAAAGATGTGTATTAGTTTCAACCTTAAAATGTAAAAAATAAGTCTCATTGGGTTTACAAAATGTAATGAAGTTTACCTAAATTTTGAAGTCTGAGAAAGTGTTGACTTATAATAAATCTTTCATTTTGTTTTCTTCAAAACCATACAGTACAATTCAGTTACTAAATTTCTGTGTGAATTCTCCTAAAATTAAAGGCCTTAACGGGTATTCATACACGTAAGCTAAAAGTCACAATGTATCATAAAAACACACAGAAAATAAAGGAAATAAGAACTAAACCCCAGTAAATATCAGGCAAGTAAAATAAATAGCTTGAGCCTCAGGCGTATAGAATACACAAAAGCAAAGAGGTTGAATCTTGTATGAATTCAAAGAAGTGCAGAGCGAACCTCAATTTGAATATTATTTGGAATTGAGGCTGTTAAGTTGGAAAGCTTAAGCAAGTTAGTTTAGGCTTCCATAAGGATAATAGCTAAGTATTTCGTTTGTGGTTCAACTGCCAGGATATTGCATTGTGAGAAAGTCAAAGGATTTGAGGTCAGGTAGATGTTATCAAAGAAATTGGGCGAATTTCGCCTCTAACTTACTCTTCAAGTTACCATTTCGTATAATACCTTCTTTCTCTTCTATAGACTTGTAGAATGTACAATTGCCTACTTCCTCCTTTTAGAAATCTCACTTTCTCCTTATGTTGTCTATTTTCCTTTTTCCAAACTCTTAAGTTCATCTTGTATTGCTGGGTTGACTTCGGATACATTTGAAAGATGATGTGTAGGCAAGCTAGGTGGTTAGGATTGTGTAATATTTAGTATGAGTGTGTGTGTGTGTTTTGGTGTGTATGTTAGTGTTTTGTATTTTTAGTCCACCCTTTTGTAAAACTAGCTGCTGCTGGTCTGGATAGATGAGATAGAATGCGATAGGGAGAAAGTATAATGGAATGAAGAGAAAGTGCGAGGAAGCGAAAGCAAGTGGAGAAATTGAGATAGAGGGAATAAAAGGAGAAAATAATATCGTAAACTTTTGGACACAAAATCCTTTTCCACTTAAGCATTATTTTACACGTCGGGTTGGAATGCTGGATCTAGATAGTGGATTGTAGTCAGTCGGTGGTATTACCGTAATAATACAGGACTAGCAAGGTTTCTTGATACGTGTAATTTAAAAAAGGATTTAAACCTATCAAATGGATTTGTTCGCCTATCTCGACTCTCGATTGCAACGTTATTTGAAATCCGGCATATATATGTAACTGAGAATATTCGTGTAATGTAGAGTATTAAAGGTGTCAGTGTGTGTCCATCCACGCCTACATAGTTAGTTCTACCCAGTGTTTACATTATTCTAGGATTCTTGATCTCCTTGCGATAAATTGAAAATTGAATTTGGTTTGTGTATGTATATAGTAACGGAACAAAGAAATTCAAACAAAATATACCATAAAAAATAACATGGACAAATATTTCAGATTTAGTGGTCCTATCATCCTCAACTTTACATTCGTCTCATCTTCAGTTTTGCATATACAAAATATTTACACACCACCGTCAGTAGTACCCAACCCAAGGGTATCCGAGTTTCAGCATTACTTAAGACCCGATACCGGTGACGATGATAATGACGGTAGTGGTAGTAGAAGTGATAGGAAATTTCCGTTGAAAGAACTTCAAATTTCTAGAGGAAGAAGGGCAACGGGACACATATGACATATCTGCACTCACAATACGTACAGAAAAATGGGGTAGTAAGAGTAACACCTCTTTTTTAGTATAGTAAGCAATGCAGTATGCTAGCTTATCATATTGTGTTCTATATAATATGCAAGTCTTATTATAACGGAAATAGTAGTCTCCTGTACTTTTCCTCACTTTTTGTAAGAACCACACCCTCCGACTTACCCTGAGTGAAAGATAATGTTCACAGTACAATACAATACCATCGTCACCATCATTCCTCTGGTTGGTACTGTATTAGAAGCTAGACTGAAAGAAGAGCGTCTCGAGATGAAAATTTTCATTTTATCTCCATTCTTTTTCCTCTTATCAGATGTTTGTTTGCTTTTCTGTATATTTTATAACGTTCGATAGAATGGAATAATGTAAACTTATAAATTGTCTGGCAACGGTGGTGGTAGCAACATAGAAGATACCATGATGGTATTAGACTTAGCTCTTGAAACCTCTATAGTGAAGTTCATCTTCTTCTAGTGACTGAATCCATGCACTCACAACTTACTAGTGCATGGTTAGTCTTACTAGTATATACAAATAGAATAGTTGATGATGATTCTAAGGACGAATGCTTTTTGAAATAACTGGACCGAAAGGAAAGGAAGGATAATAATGTAGGATAGTTAAGACACTGAAAAAGACAGATAGAAAGAGAGTAATCAATCTTGTAACTGTATGCTATTGTGATGGTGATTTTCTCTCTTTTAGGACTTTCTCCCCCCAACACTAACTATTCTACTCTTTGATTCTATTTCATTGAGATTGGTATAATCCTAACTATTCTTATTCTTGCTATTTTATGCAGATCAGCGGATCCTGGCACTTTGGTGCAATCGGTTGCGATCTCTGGACAAGTGCGGATGTGCTTAGCTGTTCAGCAAGTATTTTGCATCTCCTTGCTGTTGCTCTCGATAGGTGAGTTATGATCACTACTGCTTCTATTTATATGTACACACTTATCTATATGTAAAGCTGGTATTCCACAGATGTGTATCTGTTATTCGTTTTGCATTTGAGCTTATTGTTAGTCATTTTCTATGTACACACACTGGTAGGTTTGAAAAATACGAAAGGAACGAAGTTAAGCCCTCTTACAGGAAACATCCATCACAGTATTATATAGAGCTTAGAAAAGAATAAATTAAAGTTTGCTGAATAGTAGTGGAGAAATACAGATAGAGAAAGCTGTTGTTGTTGATGGTGGTGGAATGTTTTATATGTAGATTTAGACACAATGTTGAATATTATAAACGCGAGGGTGTTATTTGCTTGGTCGTGGTGT
This sequence comes from Isotoma viridis, assembly GCA_034696425.1. NCBI lineage: Eukaryota > Metazoa > Arthropoda > Collembola > Entomobryomorpha > Isotomidae > Isotoma > Isotoma viridis. The sequence continues at coordinate 7,075 of JAQGAA010001999.1, read as the reverse complement.
GGTCTTTTTTCCTGGCTCAATGAAAATCCATGAGATTGAATGATTCCAAATGTAATGTAATGGGTAAATCCTTTCAAAGCCAAAGTACAGGCAGTTTTTCACACACGAAAAACCATTTATGTAGTATAAGTATATGGTCTTTCTCTTATCTTTCTCTCTTTTTAAACTCCATCCATTCCACTTACTATTGGTAAGAAGCAAGGAGTTGGAGTTAAAAGCATTTGTAAATGCCTGAAGGGTCAGTAAGAACAAAGACATAAGAATAAATTGATATATTCTCGTTTTTCGTTTGTGGTGGTGGTCAAGGTTCTGGGCTGTCTCTAGGATAAATTGGACCGTTAACAGAAACAAAAATCATATCAACCTTATGATACTGATGGTGTGGCTTGTGGCTTTTATGGTCAGTGTGGCTCCACTTTTGGGATGGAAAGATCCTCATTTTTGGGAGAGGATAGAGGAACACAGGTGAGACCACTAGACATTTTATAACTCATTTTCTTTTCAACCTAGATTTTTCTCGTACCCACTCAGCAAAAAGATACTCACAGCAAGCTACCAACTTCACAGCAGTACATCCGGACTTTTAGTGCAATTTCACAGCTTTATATCAATATATTTTTTCTTTACATGAAAAACATGATATTTCCTTAGGATTTTTCTCACTTAAAGTAGTTTGTCATTTTCGGGTTGGGCAGTCGCATTTTCTTATGTGACTTGTTCATATACCTTTTCCATTTTACCAACCTCACAACGTCACAGCTGCGACTACAAGCCTCTGTATAAGTTAAAAAAGGCTTGAGTGGTTCATATATGTCATAATATTACTGAAGTGTATCAGGTCAGAAGGGTTTATTCCACAAAGACAACCATATTTTATTAACTTATCTCTAGTAGTTTCTAACCTCTTCACAGTTTTTGCTACGAGTAGCTAGCAGCAAGTTCTGAGATTTCTTTCCGTGGGTGTATTTCCCATCTAATTAGGGTAAAAAGCAGGACATTAACTTGAAATATTGCACTAACCATCTATTATACATACAGGCACAGATAAGTTCACACTATAACGCTATTTCAGTATGACGAAGATGAGGGCATTTAAAGTTGAGGGAAACTGCTTGCTCTTTCTCTTTTAGAAAAACCCATCGTTAACAAAGTCTGATGTGATAGCACATCCCTTCATGTAAATTTTAAGACTTCTATCTATTCATTGGCATGATCTTTTTAGTGACTCCATATATATTATCTGCCTTTTGTAGTAAGCAAGACTTTTAAAAAGATTCAGCTTACCATAACAGACGGCAGACTCATAAAATATATTCTAGATTTCATCAATGCTACTGGTGATGACGGCAAATACTACTAGTACTACTTGATATTGATGGAATGACTCATTTAGATTCTAGAGAGATTTTAATTCAATTTCAGAATTCATTTAGTCCAATAGACACCACCCACTACTGAAGCTATTCAATCCCCACGAACCACAAAGAATATATGCAACTGAGTCAAATCCATGAAATCAGCTTGAAGTCATTCTTGTCTTTCATTTCCTTCCGATGTCAAGAGATTCTTCTCCCTTATTATTAGTACTAATGGATTCCATACGCGATCCACTTGTCATTCTCAGCCATAGGTAGCTTTCTACGATTGGAGCTCAACTCCCACGCCCTGTTTTCGGTAGAAAGTAAGCTTAACCATGAAAGTAAATTATATACGTACTAAGTCAGCGGTGAATAATTTGATAGTGTGAAGGACAATTAAGGCAGAAAGATGAAATAATACCTACCTTCAAATTCATGCTTATGATTGCTACATTCTATTAACATACTTGTATTAAACTAAGCTTGTTAATAGCAGACAATTTTTAAGATAAAACTGCTGATTCTATACTATTTTCTCATGCATTTATTGTACCCTTCAACTGACATTTTGGATAGAATAGTATTTGCGATATCTTTTTGTTCGATTTTTCTCTCATTCAGCTTAATTAGCCAGAAGCGTTGTTGAAGCCTTAAATCTTTGAAAGTTGGGATACGTCGAAATCATATCGCAATGTAAGTTTAGCTAGCACCAAGGTTTATCACCTTGGTGCTAGCTAACCAAGTCGACTTCTGTATCGTGACCAATACTACTAGCCATTGTGGGACCTATCTAAAAAAAGTAGAGTGGATGAAATGATTGGGATGTAAAGGCTAAGTCGAGACTATCCTTGAGTGCAGCCTTGGAAGTACGGGTCATTCATAATAGAAGTGTCAGCTGTCCCAAGTAAATAAAGATGTATTGATCATCCGACATTGTGGGGGCAGTAATATATCTTTTTCATTTTGAACAACCTTTTGTATCACTTAGAAAGTTGGGAAAGTAACGTCGCCTGCAAACTGACAACTGCAGGCAGTTTCAGAAAATATTTTTACTTACTCTCATGAGAATCTCACTGCAAGTTCTCAGACGAATATAGTCTCACGTTTCCCTAAAGCTTTTATTTAACCTCGTGAGGTATCCTCAAGGATCTGAAGAAGTATTTGTAGATTCTTAAAAGGACAATCTTAACAAAGCTATTTACTATTTATTCATGGTCATGGTTATTCATTTATGATCATCATAGTACTAAATATATTACTCAAACTCTACTAACTGACCACTTTGAGGGAAATTGGAGAACCCAATTCCGCCCCAGAAGCAAGAGGTCTGCTATGAAAGTATGCAAATACAATTCAAAGTTAAATTAAACTCTTTGTTCTTTAGATATCCCAATCCTAATATTAGCTAAGCCAAAAACAGAATCATACGGTGACTTGAAATTACCTTGCACTTTTGTTTGTATGATACTTTGTAATCAGTGAAATGGATGATGTATATGCCCAAGTTTACTCATAGAAAGTTAAAGCCTGTGTGATTGTGATTACTCAAAGATGAAAATATTTTGGTTCATGTAGCTGAAAAAGCCATTTATAGCCTCTTTCAAAGCCTTTCGTTGCGAATTAACTCAGAACAATTCTATTGACTGTTCCATATAAGATTTTGTGGGCGTCGGAAACAGAAGAACTAAAACTGGAACTTTCTTTCAACCTGATGTGATGATGAATTCCATTCATGATGAAAGTCAATTTGATAATTTAGAGCTAGAACGTGTGATTCACGTTGACATGGACGGATTAAGCTTCCAGGTGTCTCATCCAATTTAATCTCTGGTTTCAAAAGTTTTTGTGAAAAGATAACTTCGTCTCAAACTACGGGACGAACTTCTCTTTCAATCCCTCAATGAAATAGTTAATCAAACGAGACAGCTTTATGTGCTTAAATAAATCTACTTTTCGAAGTTCATATTTATTCTATCATCAACTCCTCTAGCTGAGCCTGTATAGAGCTTTGAAAACGGATTTAACAGGATTTTAAGGTTTTCCGAATGTTCTTTCAGATATTTATATAAACATGAATGAATTCAAACCCCAGCATTTCTGAATAAAATCCATTTTAGTGATTTAAAAGTATTATAATACCTTATTAGATAAATAGACTGTATTATCTATAGTGTGTTGTAAAAGTTGTAATGCAACTAGTACCTTTACAGAACAATAGGTATTGGGTAGATACAATACTTGGCTAACCAAAGTTCAAGTAAATTCAGGAGTAAAGTAATAGAAACAACCTTAAAAATAAAAACGGATAAAATTCCTTCAAAGCTTTTGCATCTGAATAGACAGAATAGATAGTTTTATTTTTGGTATTACTTTAAGAAAAAGCATCACCACAGACATTGAAAGGAAATGCAAGAAAGCAAGGAAACGAGTTTTATAGTTCCTTTTCAGCTCATTGTCTTCAGAGTATATTAAACTTCTTTTGATAACAACTTCTTTTATATATTTAACCCCCATTACAACCAGAAAGGTTTCACTTTATTCGAATCGTCGTGAATCTTAAGTCTTGAGTTTAGTGAACAACTTTAGGTATTTTTGTTCCAGTAATGTGTGACTGAGATCTGTCTCTCTCATTAATAAGCTCAAGGGGTAATTTTGCAGATTGTTATCATAAACCAGGCACATATACATCCTGCACTATAACAAAAACACTCTCCCCTGAACTCCTAAATACGACCCTTCAACCTGAAAACTTATGATTATTCGGATAATCCTCTCAAGTACAGTACGAGACCTACCGTGCCAATAGTACACATACTTCCAGGTTGATAGCTCGCTAAAAGTATTACTATTAAACTGCCTAAAAAGTTTTACTGCAGTTATTACGGTTGAGAGGAAGCAAAAGTAAGTATGGCAAGAAGGCCACATTTTTGTGGCCAGATTTGTTGACTTAGCGAAATGAGAGTTAAAGCAATTCACAAATAGACAGAGACGGAATAAAGAAAGTTTCACTTTCTTTCTTCATCCTGGTTACTAGAATACTTTGAAACATATCTGATTGAAGTTGGAGCTGAGTTGGGTTGGGTGGGTATGAGCTGAATGAAGTGTGGAAAGAGAGTAAAATTTGCCAGCAGCGAAGTAAGCGAAGTGCTGACGCTGGCTTAAGATTAGCTTTAGTTAATCAAATAATACAAAGCCAATTTGTTGAGTTTGCGGATGCCAATTTTCTTGGGAAATCCCTCCAGGGATCTACTTCCATGCTGCTTGCTTGATACAAATAATGTTTCACTTTCACAATCACAATTATTTTCCCTCAGGTGTATCGTGAGCCCAGACGTTGGTTACCAAGTATTTGCAACAGTGGCAACGTTCTACGCTCCAACGATCTTAATTTTGATACTGTACTGGAAAATTTGGCAAACTGCAAAGACTAGAATCAGACATCGGGTTGGAAAGACAAATAATCACAATAAGCTTCCTACATCTACATCAACGACTGCAATAGTCTCTGCAAAAATCCCCATGTCCAGTACATTCTCTGGAGATGAACTATCTTGTCACACTGGTACTGTCGAAACTAGTACAGAGTCTGTTGTAGGGAGCCCAATTGTTGCCGATGGACAGGAAATGGAGCAAATGCAACCACCTCATGCAACAGAAGCAGTAATTTTATGTGATGAAGAGTCTGGGGTCAATCCTTCCGTAGGCCCATCTGACAATCAGTTGACACTTAAGCCTCCTTGTAGCCCATATAGGACTTCACAAGGTTCCCTATCCTCCCCTGAAAATGAAACCCGTGTATCAAGTCTAGAAGTTCCTACCAGTGCAAATAGAAAAATTAAGGATTTGCAAAAGAGAAAGGAGTCGCTAGAAGCTAAAAGGGAACGTAAGGCAGCCAAGACACTTGCAGTAATCACTGGTGCTTTTATGGCCTGTTGGCTCCCTTTTTTTGTACTAGTCCTAGTCATGGTCCTATGTTCAGAGTGCTATCTTCCAGAATATGTTGCTAATGCATTCCAATGGCTAGGTTACATAAATTCCACTCTTAACCCTTGCATCTACACTGTTTTCAACCCAGAATTTAGACAAGCATTTAAAAGGATCTTGTTTGGTGGAAGCAAGGCATCTCGTCGACGACATTGAAAACAGTAATTGATAATTAAAATGCAAATATAAACTGAAATTCGAGGCTGTTACGTACAGCTAACAAAGTATATTAGGTACACACTAATAATGAGGGTGGTAGACTAAAGCGTCTCGCTTCTCTGCTACATTTATGTAGAACTTTAGTGACAACGATGCAAATCCAATGATCACCATCATGGGAGTTCATTACCCATTCTGGAATCTTGTTGCATTATTTGCTGCTAATGCCCGGTACCTTAAATATACCCACATGCATACTTGATATTCATTTGTGCTAACTAAGTTAAGATATTATGAACTGTATATAGGGTATCGAAACTGAATAATACTCTAAGCAGTCTATTTAACTACATACAATTTTAAACTATATTAACATTGGCAATCACCTGTATGTATACATATTATATATACTAGTATAATAAAAATGCAGTTTGCATGTATCAATATACAAGTAAGTTAATTATTTATAGTGTATATTATCTATGTGTCTAATCTTATCATGATTGTAAATGTATATCGTAAGAATGTTACACTTAAATTAGATGCGAAATAAATGAAGAATTTAGTTGAATATTAAAAAAACCAACCATGGATGCCAATAAGCTTACTTTGGCAGCGGTTATGATTCTTCTCTGAGGTTAATGTGGGGGAAGAGCTTCTTATTGCCGGCCGACCAGAATATGTATCGCATTCGTTCATAACCAAAACCAACTGTATTTTGCTTTAAAGTGGGGGCATCCTACGCATCTTGATTACGTAGATTGGTTTAAGATAAAACATATACCCACGCCTAGGTTTAGTTATTGGAAACAAGAAGGATGTACGCTTCTAATCAGAATGATAAGTGAATGATTAGGTCATTGAATGAACGTGTATGTACTAATATTTTAACACGAACGAATTACCTAGAAAGATGAAAGTAATAGTAAGTTACATGAGAAATAATCTTGAGTGTATTCATCTCGGGGATTTTACAGTGGAAAAGAATACATAGAGGGGCAGATAGGTCGTCGTCACCATGATTAGCCAAAAATAGGATTCCACCATCCATATTTAGATGAGTTTCGGTCTTGTGCCAAGAATCTATTTCAGCAGTCTTAAGACGGTCGGTCTAGTTTCTTCACACAGAAAATTCTCCTGTTCGAGAGACGAAAGAATGTTCATGAGACGTGTGGATAAGGAAGATGCACTTCAGAGTAGTCAGCCAAGCTCTCCGAACATATCTCCACCAAATAAACTGTAGCTAACTTAACTGAAGAAACTGTCTCGTCTTACTTATTCTAACGTTCCAGGCTTCCTTTCTAGAGGAACAAGTGAATTTTTAAATAATAGTGAAAGTGAACACCAAGCCGACTCAACTACTAAAACAGAAATTATAGTTAGTCAATAAAAATTAAAAGAACGAACTCGAGACTGACTTTTTAATTTCAGAATTATTTTTAAAATACTTGTTTGGTTCTACTACTACATTGTTTAAGTGTTAGTTGAAGTCTGTCATAGTTTCTTCACACAGAAAATTCTCCTGTTCGAGAGACGAAAGAATGTTCATGAGACGTGTGGATAAGGAAGATGCA
>JAQGAA010001998.1:0-13840 GCA_034696425.1 Isotoma viridis | reverse complement strand
AGCTATAGGGGCTTCAGAAATATCCCACGAGTCTGGCTCGCTACCTTTTGAATCTTCTCTACTATTGTCTGTCCAGCCCTGAAAAAATGAATTATGGGCTTTAGCGTTTAAGGGTAAATTCCAAATCAGGCTTTTCAATTGCTTATACTATGAAAGGTACTTTATTTAATTCTGATGGCTGTGATGAAGATTTATGAGGATAATGTAAACTGTCATCAGGAGTGGCTTCAGGTCGCTCGCTAAGTGGCTTTTGGTGGCTAGCTGAGGCTGGTGACACGGATTGTTTTGCACCCGAGGTGGATGAGATTGGTATTCTATCTGAAGCGCTACGCTGCTGGATGGATGATTCTGCTAATTGTTGAGGACCTCCTCTACGACCGCCTGCTTGCTCAGGCTGTGCTGAATCTAGCTACAAGCACAAAAGTAAAAAGGCTTCCATCCATGCAACTCACGAATTAAAACGTTATTTTCGCTTTACCGTGACGGATGGCTTTAATTGTTTCATGAGTGTGAGAATCGTGTGAACATCTGTCCCGAGTTTTCTTTCTATCTCTTCCATTTTTCTAATTTCACAATAATTAGGTTTATTGTCAATTGAAGGTAGTGAATGGGAATCAATAGCTAGCGAGTATAGTTCCTCCAAACACTTACCGGCTTAATTGGTCCATTCTCCGATGAAGACCTATAGCGTCGGGCTCAGGATCTGAGACATCACGATAGGAATGTGAAATTGAGCGTCGGTGTGTCCGTCGGTCTTTTTCTACCTCTTGTCTATTCCCGTATCCGTTTTTCTCTCCATAATCCCGTGGTATGGGTTGGTTATCCAATGCTACGGACATGTCAGCAGGTGCAAGTTCCACAGCTGTACTAGTAAGACGTCTGCAGGCATCTATAAGGGTTCTTTCCATTCCTATACGCTCTTCTTCGTCAGTGCTATAATTTCGAATAAAAAATTCTATAACAGTTCTATGCGTGTTATCAAAATGAACATCAATCTTCATTTGGATTCAATTCAAAGTCAAACAAATTCTCATTCTGCAAACCTCATTCCGTCCATCGAATCTGCTGGTTTCTCTCGCCGTCGCTTTCTTAGACGTGGAGGCTTATAAGCCTTCTTCCTAACATCAGATTCTCGTTCCACAGAACTAGATCGGGATGCACCATAAACGGATTTAAACCTTGCTACACGTGGATCAACTCCAGATAACTCCTCCTGTTAAAAATTTTGGGTTTTATATTTCACATATTTTTAGTCAAATCCTTTTATGAGTTCTACGCAAAGACATATACTATTGATTTTTTCTTCTATTCTTACATCACGTAGATTGAATGTGATTTCAAGATTTGTTGAAAATGCTTCAGCGAACTCCGGGTACATATCAAGAACGTCAAGCAAATCATCACGAAGAATTTTGTGGAGATCACAGTAGGTTAAGGCACGGACGTTGCATGAAGACTTCCCAATTGTCGGGTGGATACAGGGATTCTCACCAAAGATATCATCCTTGCCTATTATTTCATACAACGTATGGTCCTAATCTCTGATGCATGAAATAAACAAAGACTTTCAGGTTAATTAAAAATTGAAACTTACTGAGTATTGCCATCACAATGTCGTCCTTCAGAATTTCAATAGACCCTCTGGAGATGAAATATAGGGCTGTCAAAACGTCCCCACGATGAACCAATGTGTCTCCAGGCGGAGCATGAGTGGTTTTAAATTTCATAGACAAAGCTCTGTAAATTAGCATGTTGTAAAGGAAATCATAAATAAGGTAAGGACCTCTTCAAAAGTCAAGTACTAGCAAAACTAAAAACGTTTTATGTTTCCATTACCGAAGACACCCTTGAGAAGCATCTTTAAAAGCAGGACAAGCGTTGAGCAAATTTCTATTCAAATGAAGGCAAATATCAGCTTGGAGGCATTCTGGGAATCCTTTTAGGACACTGTTCATGTCAATTCCATTAGTATAGGTCCAAGCGTGCTAAATGTAAGGATTTAAATTCTTCCTTAAGAAATTACATTCAAAATACAGTATATGAAAAGGGAGAAGTTTACGGTAGTTTACTCTTACTACCTGAAAGTACTCCTCAAGACGCTGCCGAAGTGGATTGGGAATTTGATGAAACCTAATGAATTCCTTAACTCGAAGCATTTGTGTGTGATATCGGGCAGTGCCAGAATATAATCGTTGAATAATTGCCGAAACGTTTCCAAAAATACTGGCATACATAAGAGCTATAAAGTTCAAAATCGTTGTAGTTTCTGTCTTACGTTTAATGACATTTTAATAATCCAGTGAAATCAAAAGAGAAAGTGCTTACATCCAACCAACATGACACAAATAGTAAAAATTTTCTCGGCATCCGTGTTGGGTGACACATTTCCGAACCCCACTGAAGTCAAGCTACTAAAAGTGAAGTATAAGGCCGTAACGTAACGTGACTGCAAATAAATTCGTTAAAATTATCACTGCCAATCATCAATTTATGTATAATTATTTCATACAAATGAGGTGAAAGTACTTTTAATGTAGGCCCGCCTTTGTCTTTCTCTGTTTTATTTGAATCACTGACTGTATAATATTGTTCCGTATCATTTGCTAAATGATCTAACCAAGTTATTCGCGTATTTGAATACGTCCTTTCTGCGTTTCCAATAGCATACCTGATATTAAAATAATTTTGTAAATTATAGCTCCATACACTATAGACTTTCATATGAAAGAGTAACACAAACAAATAACACTAAAAATCAATTTTGTAAAGATTTTTTTTGGAAAACTTTACATCAAAAACATCAGAAAAATTGAATTAAAAGTCGACTAATCTTAAGTGCATTTCAATCCCAAATCATTTGACTGATTTTCTAAACAGCATAAAAATCTTATTATAGTATCAGAAAAGGAGAAAGTTTGCTTTCTCTATTTCCCTCAAGCATCTGGTGAGTCGAGTCAAAATTATAATCTAAACAAAACTGTTTTTACATTCGTATGCAAAAGGATGAATCGTATATATTATACATAAAAAGCAAATTCTATTGAGTCTTGAATGGGTAAATACCAAATACAGGCCAGCCAGTGTGCAATAAGAGCAAAAGTAGCCATTAATAGTAAAAGTACTGCCGCTCCATATTCGGAGTAGCGGTCAATTTTGCGGGCAACGCGTACAAGTCGAAGGAGCCTGGCAGTCTTCAACAATCCTATTAGTGTAGTCGTCTGAAAGATCAAATTGTAAGTCTCATCTTTCATGTTTCAACTATCAAATGCAAACTACTATCATAAATGAGTTGACTGCAATACCTCGTCAGTGTTAGTCCCGAAAAGGTACAGGAGTAAGTCGAACGGAATGGCTGCTACTAGGTCAATAATAAACCAACCTCGGAAATAATGTACTGCTATGCGTCCAGGATTTGAAACTACTTCGTCATTAGCATTGACATATGTGGTGCGAAAATTGATGAGAATATCCACGATGAACATAATATCAACTGAAATTCAATAAAACAAAATGTCATGCCACATCACCCCGGAACTTCGTTTCCCTTGATACTCTCAGCATAGTGAAAGTCCTCACTCCTTTCTCCAACGCAGACAAACGACTTCCTGCTTTTTGTTATAAATCTGAGTCAAGGGTGCCTTTGATAAAACTTAGACAATCCCATTAACAAGTACACTTGAATATTACTCTAACCATCAAAAAACTTGTGACTGTCTTATGAGATTGTTTATACTAGTGTCTCTTTCTTTGAAAATACATGTCTATAAAAGAACCCATTTGTACATCACATACTTGAGATAAGACGCTTTAACTTTTATTTTATTTACTGCGAAATATGTCTAAGAAAGTGTCAATCACTTCTTTAATAAAGTACATTGAAAAGAGTCTTGCGAACGTGTCAGAACGTTCTCAAGTGATAAATGAGAGTGTGTCAATGATTGATAGCACATAAAAGTTACCTAATGAAAAGTTAGAATGCCCCTGTCAATCACTTATCATCAATTTCATCGCAACTGCTTCCAATATTATATTGTACTATATAGTCTGGTAATGAATTAAATATACTTACCAATAAAATCTACAATGACAATAGGGTCTTCACTATACGGCCTTTCTTTCTTTTGTGCGAAGTCAGCCTCATCGAGAAGGAAAGCAGCTACATAAGGCGTGACTATTGCTGTGTACATCACAAGGAGCAGGATAAGCCAGTCCCATACTGCTTTGAATGGTGAGTAGTGTAAAATGGTCCATTTATGTATTCGGGGTGACTGTAACCGGTATTCAGGTAGGACATCCGCTCCTAGTGACAACACCTATAAGTAAACAACGGGTATCAAAAAAGAGTTTGTTTCCGAAACTCTCTATGCTATTTCTTTGAGCAAATAATGAACATTTGAACTGAATCAAAGAAGAACTTCGACCAGGTCGGCTTTTTAGATAATAATTTGTCATCATCTACGACTGAATCCATTGCATGATTGATTATATAAATGTAAAGATCAAATTAACTAAGTACTTTAATTAAGCCTCTGCGTGTTGAAATATGATATACTTATACATAAAGATATATGGTACGGCTTGTAATTTTATTCGTCATTAGCATTTGCATAGCCTGTAAGCATTATTGTTAGTCTTGCATTTATGTTTTCGCTTGCATAAATTGTCATGAAAAAGAGCATAAAGGGTTGTGCAGAAAGCATTAGTTTTTTAGTTGTTTTTATTAGTAGTATTCAGAATGTATTAGTAAAGTGTTTTGGGTGGGTTGAGTAGAGAATTTCGAGAAAAATGATTAATCGACAATAGTAGGAATACCGAATGTGGGTGACTGCTTGCGGGTACAAGTGCCCGAGTCTTTGTTCGGGAGTTGAGAGAAAGGTCGCTTCCGTTGCTCCCATAAAAGTCACTATTGTGTAATACATAACATGAAAATCAGAACATGGATGAAAAATCCCACCGAAAAAAATCTAATAAAGTTACTGCTAAAATTGACTAATTTGAATGGTAGCCATTGTGGAAATTCTATCAGTCTAGTTTTCTACTTATTGGGAAACCTGGCTGTCTGCAATACCTGTCTTGTTTTTGGACACCTATTGATGTAAAAATGTTTCCTAAAAGGCTCTTATTAGGCTCAGGTGGACGGTGGTGATGAAGTGATGTGAGAATAGGACTTAGTATAGGCAACTCATGATGTCTCACTTCATTCATTGACTTAAGAGGAAAGGCTTCCGCTCCCACTACTTCTTCTTCAACATTTCCTTCTAGGGTTCCTCCTCTGGCTACCTTAGAAGCGGATGTTAAAGTATTACCATCAGGGGAAATGGGACTAGCAGCCAAGGCAGTGGAAGGCGTCGGAGGAGTTACAAACATTGAAGTCCGTCTTGTGTTAACACTTGTCGAAATGGGTAATGAATGTCGAAAACGACGAGTTGTGTTATTATACTGGCGTGTTGCATCAAATAAACTCGGCCTTCGTGTACCACTACGAATGGAAGACTGCTCTTCCTCTTCGTCATCTTCTTTGATCCATAATGTCGGAATGTCTAATTGGGAGGAACACCTCCTCCCAAAAAACATCGCTGCTGAGTTGAACATCTCAACTTTTAACTTCTTATTCTCGCCCTACTTACTCACAGAATAGCCATCCTTGCTACTTACTATCTATTCATGAGAGAAAATATGGGGTGTTCTAGTATTCATAAACTTCATTCGAATCAAGTCTTTACAAAGTGAAGAAAACTAACTGCTTCTTTCTGCTTATGCATTCCTTAAACCGGCTTTTAACTTTGCTCTTAACATTGTACTGTATAGTAAGAAAAGGTACTTGGTCTTGGCGATGGTGGTAAAGTTTATTTTTTGATTCAAAGATAATGTAATATACTTTGCCAACTAGTGTAGAAGAAGTATCTGCGAGGAGAAAGTTTTTATCAAAGATAAACTTTCTCCAGTTGCACAAAGCAGAGCTTATATAAACTTTTGTATTGTTTGTATTTACGTCAAACAGATTATAATAAAGTGAAAGTTGCAATCAGTCAAGTCCGAGGCACGCATAATATATAATGTATTATTTTATAACTTAGAGCATCACTGGTTTAATGATGTGTTAGTTTTGCCACTACGAGTAAGTTCTTTCATCTTCATATACAATGGAATATTGGTAATATGACATTCAAATCTGAAGGGAAATCACAGACGAAGTGGGAGAAGGAAATCACTAACAACTGCTGTTTTGTGATGAAATTGCTTGCAGGTGAGATGAGAAAGCTGACTGAAGACTCCTTTGTGTAGTTGTACGTAGAATATTACTATGTAAAGAATTTACTATTGCCCAAAAAGTACTACTGCTACTACTACTAGCCCAGGAACTCTTCCAGTCACTTTCAAAAGAGACGTAATCACACATAATATCATCAAAAATGCAAGGACCGTTCTTTCAGTCTACTCTGCAGTTGCGGATCTAACTACATTGAACAGAAGGCTTCTCCTATTTTCTTTTCCGTCTCTTTCATAATGAAACACAGTTGAGCCAGATTGTAACGCTTAGTTATATATTACTTAACATGTATACACTGAAAGTATTATTGTTAAAGGTCGTCGTGTAGGCGAAACTGATTAGAAGATCACCATGCATTTTTTTACTATTACATTTTTAGAAAATATCGATGACTTTGTTCTACTCAAATGTGAACGGTATATGCGTCATAGTGATTTTTATATGAGTTACTGAATGTCCCATAGTTTAAAAAACTATATCTACACAACTTGTTCTTGTTTTTGAACCTTAAGAAATTCCAGAGATTCTAAGTACACTGATTGTGAGGTATAAAGGCACGTAGTGCGAGTCAATAAAACACACGAATGACATATAAGTCGTTTGATTCAACTAATCGTAAATTGATTCCTTCAAATGATTTTCAGGACTGGAAAGATTTGACATTTCGGTAAATACATTCTATATGTATATGGCACTTCATGTAAATTGCATTTTGGCTCAAACGATATGTAATTCCAGACTCATGTTCAATGTGACTTTCTCCTTTCTCCAAAAGGAAATCAAACAAAATGAACTTTTCCATAAGGTTAGTCAAATCTTAATTCAGGCATCATGACGAATTTTCGTGATCAGAGTCATTACACTTGTGTGACATTACTTAAAGCCTTAATTTTCTCCCCATGATAAAAAACCTTATCATTAATCTTGGTAGTGAAATGATACATTGCTTTCCCCAATCAACCTTTCACCTTTCTCCTTAAGTCGAAACTTTTTTATCATGTCGATATCGTCAAAATGTTGGTAAGATTTGCACTTGGACTCATTAAGACAATTGCGTCAATTTCAACCAAAAACTAAAAAAGTCCGTTTGGTAACGATTTTTAACGATTAGAAGAATCAAGAACCTAATCCACGATATTATTAAATATATATATATATATATATTCGTATATCCGTTCACAAAATCACTGTATAGAAATTGCACACCGGACACTGGTAGGTCCACAAAGGGAATTTTCTTCAGTGCCACATAATTATTAGTTGTTATTTCCTTTTCAAATAATCTCAGTGCCATTTACAGTACCTTTAGAACCTTTCGAGTCTATACTATTAGTAATAAGGAACCAGTAACCATTTCAAAGTATTCAATGGTAGAAAATTACATATCCCGACTGTCTGAACTGTACAGGACTGACTATTGCAACTGATAATAATGTAATACCCTTGCTCTTTGGTGAGGACAAAACAGTCCGCAAACGCAAAAAGGGTTGAAAAAGGATAAAATAATACTACTCAAGGATTGCTAGGTAAAAGTGACTGAAACAGAACACGAGCTGGGAAGTTTGTGAAAGTTGTCTCATAATACATAATTGGATATGCCTGACTTCGCACAAAGAGACATGAATATTGTCACAAGAGTTAACTTCTCTTCTGATGTAAAGAAACCTTATAGTACAGGTAACTGGTGAGCTTGCACGATCTATGATTCTGAAAATACGGTTAATTTTATTATTACATTATAGAGCTACAAACTACAATCTATATACAAGTTGATCCTTAATACATTGAATGGGCAAATTTTGATGACCTACGTTCTGTCCTTTGTACTTTACCTCTTGTAGTGTATCCTATTACTTACCTATGTTACATAACATAATTATAATGTTTGCCTACTCCATATAGCATAATAAGGTACAACCGAATTTGTCATTCCGCATGCCCAATTGATGTGATGATGAGCACAAGACAAGATGTTGTATTATGGAAGTAGAATAAAATGATATCAACCAGCAAGACTTTTTGTCAAAAGGTAATTAGAGGTTGTTGCACAAATGCTTCAAGATATTACACTAGAAGTACACAGGTAACAACAGCATAGAACACAGTTGACACCAATAAAACTTTCGCAATTTGACCATTAGTAAAATGATGATGAGGATGAGGGTTATCCGTCCACTAGACAATAACACCAAGCTAGAAACGATAGGAATATCAGTTTAATGATACGTGTCCATGTACGTACCCCGGGGTACACGTATGACTGACTCGTATGGGGAAAAAATAATCCTACTAGAGTTGGACATGCTATATTTACGAGAAAAAAACTCTCTCTTTCCTGACTTTCTCCACTCAAAATCAGGTAGGTTGTATCTGAGTAGTGGGTTACGCGATACTCAACACGAGTAGAAAGTACCACTGGGTTCTGAGTGAAAGTACGAATGTAGTAGCATGTAGTAAGTACCAGTGGTAGCTCTGTAATAGTAGTAGAGAAGTGAGTGGTGAGCTGTATCTTCCTTCCTTCCTTTTTGGTCGGAGGTGAGCCACACCTGAACAAGCCACTCTGAACATATTGGATTGGAGATGAGAATTATTCCTACCAATCACTGATGCTACCATATCATATCATACCACCACCACCACTACTGCCTGACTCTTGCTGCATGATGTTTTGTTACATAAAAATCCTTAACCAAATAAAAGGAAGAGAGTAACCCCATTTCTGTTTTTCTAATACTAATACACACACAGTAGTTCGTAATTTTGTTATAAATATTTTTTCTCTTTTCTCCTTTAACTTGACTGACTGCTAGTGTGCAGATGACTCCACCCATTTAAGCATAACGTATAAGGCTACAGACTTTGATGCCAAAGAATTCACTCATCTCTGTATTAAATTTCACCTATTTTATCCAGGTACCTTCAACTTTTTCCTTATACTTATTTTACAGGGTTGTGATATGAAATTACAAATATTAAAGGCTAGTATAAACATTACTAGGGTGTAATCATCTATTCTACTGGGATGGAAACTGGGCTGATCCATTTTTAGATGGTCATTTAGTCAGATTAAAATGACCTTTCGTATTCAACGTCAGGCTGGATTAATCTCACGCACGTTTTTTATCCTAGTGTACTTGGTATCCTTTCACCTTTTGCTTTAACATGCTTTAAAATGTAGAGCATCCGACGCCCATCGTATGAAAGAGAGAAAACATGATAGTTGATTCGACATTAAATCACCCAATTAGTTACTGATGTTAGTACCATGTTATTTATATATAGTATGGAAGTACCATAATATATTTCATTTAAGAAGTTGATTTGATTTTATACTTTTGTACTTTTTGTACTTTTTGTATTATTAAAGCTGCCACTTTCCCGACATTAGGCTACTCGCCTTTCACTTTTTCGTGCCTGAGAGAGCTATAAAACGAGAAATATTATGACTACTATTGCAAAAATGAGTACTTAAAGAATTCTTGAAAGTTACCCTAAAGGCTTATTAATCATATTCAAATATCTTTGACGATAGAATTTATTTAAATCTAAAAACATAAAAGCTTCAGCTTCACCTTGTACTTAGTTGTAAATCAAGGTGCTTTCACTTTGAGGCCGCCGGCCACAAAGTGAAAGCACCTTGTTGAAAATAGTGTGAATATTATTTTTTACTTTTATTAAGTAAATTGGAAGACGAACTAATAAAGTAGTTATTCCGTTGGAAGCTAATTTCTTTTACCATCTTTCAAAAGCTTTTAATTCATAAACACTCCATCCTGACTAAAAATCAAATAGAATACAATTCGATGCAAATTAATTAGACGATATTAAAAAACTAGAAGTTCGAGAATCTGTTTTTCGAATTTTTAAGAAAAGATTGTCAAAATTAGATATATTCATTTCTCGTTAACATTTGGAATCGAATTTCATTGAGCTACCTAAATACTATTATAAACTCAAGAACTCAGATGTCGATTTTTCTTTGCCTATTAAACGTAATCTATTGCCATAAACAAATCTACTCAACTATGAGATTTTCATTTATACTTCGCAAACATGCATTGTAATAGTAAAATTACAGCCCCATTCACATCCGAAATGACTCCCCATCTTATAAACTTTGTTAAAAACAACAAGTCCTTATTGTCAAGCTTTCTGTGAATACTTGCCCTGTGAACCTTTGTCAAGAATTTCAAACGTACCCAGTGTCATTTTACAATACAAAAGAGAGATAAAGCATTATTGTATACCAACATAGCTTGTAACATTTTCCTATTTGGTAGTATTCATATTTTGTACTTGTAAAGAAAACAAAGAATTTGACATAATGTACCTATGATAGCTCCAAATGAGGTTCTAATTCAAAATTTAAGTTAGTTCCCCAATAATGAAAGCGTATTATTGCACCAAAGGAAGTTAAAGGTTCTAGCGTTTGAACATATAGGCTTTGTTTAATTTATTTGGGTTTCATTTTATATCATAGGTGTTTTTATTAATGCCTCTTTAATGCTTTTTGTTAATGTTAATGAAAAGTATAATACATAGATGAAAGATAGAATTAATCCAACTGCACTGCGTCTTATACACAATTTAATATTTTATCGGGTAGAGAATATCACATCAGCATTTTATGTTTTCACTATTAAGGTTGCTGTGCACTTTATATAATTCAGTCGAGAAACCAAAACTACGACAAATTAACATTCGTAATTCACTAGGTAGCAGTTAAATACTTCCATTATCAAGAGCTCATTGTTATAGCAAGTATATTGTTATACTTCGCCTATGTACAACCCACATAAAACTACTATTCTTTACGTCACAAAATTGTGAGTTTTACGAATGATATATTTTTCTTTGTATTAGTAGAGTGAAAGTAGCACCCTTAAATCTGACCACAAATTCTCTTTGTGTCTGAAAGTCTGGCCAATACATGAGAGATAGTCGAAATTCTATATTTCAAATAAATCATTAATCATTTCCAGTACCTCAGTCGCCACTGCGATACTCTAACAGCACCAGCACTCAGAGGATGGCAACCGAGCACTTCAAATTTAACCCGACGTCCGTCCATCCTCTTGTGTAGAATATAAAAAGAATCTCATTTTGTTTGCTGTTTGTGACTGAAAAGTTAGAAATGCATTCATGAGGATGGAAAAAGCTTATAAATAATGCATAGAATTCCTGGGGAAGACAAGTATTTAGTAAATTCCAATGAATTCCAATGGTTAGATGGAGAAGTGTAATGTTATACTTTTTTCTTTCTCCATTCGTTCCTCATGACTTCCGAAAGTCATGTTTTTGCAATTTTCCTTTCACTTTAATGTCTTGCTGTCCAATGTCGTGACTGGACACCCTATCAGACGGTCTACTTCGTGTTTATACATTTTACCAGTTAACAGTAGTAGCAAATACGACAAAGAAAAGTAGGACGTAATCGATATGAATAAGTATCGATCAATGAAGGGAATGAGATGCTCAAGAAGAAATGATCAATGGCATTATGGGCAATTTCTAAAAGGATGATACATAACGTCCGGAAGCCAGGCTATTTTTCACATAAAATTTTATGGCAAAATCTTTCTCTCATAAATTTTATTAAAGTATGCATGTTAAACATTCAGATCGTTGTAGCAAGTTGATATGGCAGTCTAGCAGTTGAATGGAATACTCGCCCCTTGCGTGTACTATATAATAAAATGTCTTTGTCAAAATGGGGGTGAGGTAGCCTGATGTAAATTATATACAAGCAAAAACAAATTGCACACATCTCCATTTCCATGAATAAAGTGTACTTATTACAAAAATGCTGTTCTTTTCCCATTTTATCCTAGAGAAAAAAGTTTCATTCTATGAAAATCCAATTCTATGATATCTGATGATGTTATCATTGTAATTTATCTAGTGTTGATAAGCGAGCTCGGATTATCTCTCTGGGGGAATAATTCCGTTTCTCAAAGCCATCATTATTTAGGTACTGATACTTTCTGTACTAATAAAGGGTACCTGAAGAACAGAGAAAAGTACTTCCTCTGCAATTCCAACCTACGCTTTTTCAAACTACACTAACCAATCGATCATCCTTATGGTATTTAGGTTAAGACCTTTCAGAGTTCTGAAGCACCTGCAAACTATGGATCTTCCTTTGAGCACAGACAGTGTACCCTTAATAATGTAAATGGACAGATTAATAATGTCGTCGTCATTTTTATTTCGTGGTAAGCTTTTACATTTCAACAATCTAAATCTATCTGAAGGCCCAAGACAAGGAAATACGACTTCTTATAAGGAAAAAAATTAAATTCCTGAAATTGCATGAAGAAATAAAACAAGCAAGTTTAAATAAGCTTCCCCTTTGTACTGTTCTTTTATATATGATGCTAAGCAATATAAATAGGCTATAGTTAGCATATACAAAAAACCACTCCATTCCCTTTTACAAGCTATTAATCCGTCCATTAAGGGAACGTGGGCTTTCTCTCACCAAAATCTACATAAGAATTGTACGTTTAAAGCATGTGGGAATTGCTTCTAAAACCCACTGAAGATAAATTCGTTTTCAATGCATAACCGACTACTTTCTCTTTTACTTGTTATAAGCAATAGTTCGACTACAAGGGTCGTAAATTAATGCAATGTTTATCTACTGTATTATTCACTTCGTTATCAGCCTTATCAGTGAGTGACACAACTACTACTACTACTACTACTACTTTTGCTTTATTGATACTGGTACTACACACTTTTGTCCCTCTCATAGTATGGATAATAGTGTAGTAACAAATACTGTGCAAATAAGCAGAATATTATTTAAAAAACAAAGTAAATATTTTGCTGACACCTCTTTTCCTAATTTCTTGATTCCCGGAGGTCCCCCATTAACTTCATTTTCTATTTTAACACTATCTGCATCAAAACTAACAGTAACACCACTCCATTTAAATATCTCTCTTTTATCGGACCGTGTCCCACCTGTCGTCCCACTGTCTGATTGTTGATGAGTAACAGTTTGGGAGTGATGATGATGTCGATGAAGGAGAGGACTTGCAGTCAAACTACCAGAAGGTAGGGGGAGAGAGCATTTCGATTGTTGGGAATCTGTAGATAAACCACGAATTGGTTCTACCGCACTACTTGCAGATAAGATTGTAGTAGCTGTTGTACTAGTAGGTACATTTCCTAAACCCCCAACCCCCCTTTGTCTTTGTAGTTTAAAGTCCTTGGACATGTCAATTTTTCCCATTATACTGCGAACAAATAGTACAAGATGCTAACATTGTTTTGAGAAGAGTACTTGTCAAAATAATAGGTACAATCACAGATCAATTTACAATACATACTTTGCTTGAGTGCACTTGACACATTGGTATTTGTTACTTGTAAGGCCTCACAGTTTAGGCCACACTATAAACGACATGTATAAGTATCAAAATACAGTGCTCATATCTTTGTAGTCAACCGGTGAAAGAGTAAGCTTTTTCTCAAGTGACAGATGCGTTGTGCACGACTGATTCCGTTATGCATTGAAAACGAATTTATCTTCAGTGGGTTTTAGAAGCAATTCCCACATGC
>JAQGAA010001997.1:0-13841 GCA_034696425.1 Isotoma viridis | reverse complement strand
GGACGCTTTATAAAAGTACAGACTTAACCGGGGCCTCAGAGTGTTTGTCAGCTAACATTGATTCCTTAGGTGATAATATAACTGGCACAGATTTATTTTAAGATCTTGCTTTTTACCTAAATCTTTAGCCTGTACTTATAAAGTGAATGGAAACATACCTGGCTGTTTTATTTTTTGTTGTCCATGTGTTCCACACGTTTTCTGTTCATTTTATTTCAAAAATGTTATTCTTAACTCATTAACTTAATAACTCATTAAAATTAAAAACTCCATTACCTTTTTTCTCATCTCTATAAGCGTTCTCTATGAACTTAATGGCATGATTTGTGTTAAGTACTTCTCTTATTTGCCACCTGAATATGTTGCTATTAAATAACCATACAAATAAAGTTTTTAATGTATTGATTTTAAAAATACTGACCCACAGCATTCAGATATGAACATTCAAAGTGTAATAATAAGAATTACTTACAAACCAAGAACAACGCAGTGACTCTTAGAATCTGAGAGGTTTTTGTCGCGAAAACTATCATTAAAGATTTTCAAGCATGTATCAGTGGATTATTCAAACTCAATGGAATTAATCAATTAATTATCGTTAACTTCAATCGATAAAATACTTCCAGTGATTATGTTTAACCCTAAAACTACAATTCGACTAAACTGAGGCTGAAATTGTTGGAGAAGCCCATTTTTCTTGTTGAACGAAATCAGTTGGAATCACTTGTGTTTCTTTTAGCACTTGTAGTTGTGATGTATTTAACAGTATCAGTTGACGGAAGACTGTGGTCAGCTTTACCGTCACTTACAAAACTGCCACTTAACCAGCAAAAGGATCATGTTCAAGTTCACCTGGACTTGGAAGTTAGAACCCTTAGTGTAACCTCCGTCAGTACTTTTAAAGAGCACTCATGGCCTTGAAAAACAAATGATTCAGTATGCATTTGGATATTCAGTAGCAAGAAAACACAACTGGTCCTTCTATCTCTATTCACCAACATCAAATAAAATCCACTTAAGAGACTTAAGTTTGGCACAATTTGGGATTAATTAAAGGCACTTTGAATTTGTCCTAGGCTTTCTGCTTCGATTTTCAACAACTTAGGCCAGATTAATTTGGGCTAGGCCATCTTAATGTGTCATAGGCATGGTTGATATGGACCAGGCAACATTAATGTATCTAAATCAAGGCCTGTCTAAATGGCACAGGCCTGATTGATATGGCCTAAAAATCCAATTGACCTGCAACATATATATTGCTATACAGTGTATAATATATCTCTAGATTTCTATACATATACTATCCCATGACCGTATGACGAATGAGCTTGTGACTGTGACCTCTGACCTTATGACCCATGACCTGTAAGATTTTGAATGATACCCCACTTTGTCTATGTTATTATGCATTTGTGGGTGAAGTCAACGGCCATGACCCTTAAGAGTGGTCTCATTGACCCCATTTTTTAACTTGACCTGAGATAGGATCCATATGTGTACGAAATTTGAAGTCAATCGGTCTAAGCGTTCGAAAGTTATCGATGTTACGGACAGACGAACGGACGGACAGACAGAGCATTCACACAAAAAAGCTTTCGCTTTCGCTTTCGCTTAGCTTTCGCTACTTAATAATGTGTGTTATCAACTGCGAGTGGCGAAGATCATTTCCCTTTAAAAATCACAAATGTTCAGAGGCCAATTTATAGAAGTCCGGAAATGGCTTTTACTAGAGGAAAAAAGAGTATAATTTCAAAACTGATGAGAACGGAAATAAGAAATCCTAATTTTAACGATGGAGAAAAAAGGAAAGATTTATTTAAGGAAATACGATAGGGATTTTTTTTCTTTTCAAGAAGCTTTTAGTGAGTGTGTGTTGTGTAGTACGCATCTGTAGTTTGTTGTCAATTCACTTACCTAAGGAGTAAATTAGTGGTAATATCTCAATCAAATTGCATTTCCGCAATTCGGACTTAGAGCATTATAGAAGCGAATGAAACGTTTTAACTTCAATTAATTGGTTTTGAACTAGATTTTTATTTTGACTTATAATAACAGCTTAAGTCGAAAAGCACTATAATTTACCAAATATCCGTTAAATTCTTAGAGATGAGTTCATTTTTATAGTAAGAAGATAATAAAAATGAAATCTGTAACACAAACAAATCTGTAAAACTGTTCAAAGAAACGTTTTTGAATATTTTTCGTTATGTACTTCTGCAGTATTTTAGTGTACTCTTTAAATGCAATTATTTTGAAAATTTGTATCAAAATATGAACTTTGATGATTTAAATCCCAGAAATGATGTCGAAGACAAATATTTTCAAAACTGTGATAAAAATAATCCAATAATTTCAATCCTAACTCCAAAATCCAACATACACATGAAAGCAAAAATATGCCACAAACTTGTCTTAATTCAACCAAAAAAAGCAAAAATGCTATAACACACAATACCCCACAAAGAATAAAAAGTGAAATTAAATTAGAAATTGAAACTAAATCAGACGAATCTATTTCTTCATTCACAGAAGTATCTTCCATACGAAGTGCCGACTTTCCTATTGACAACATGATTTCGTGATCTAATTCCATAATTCCAATCCAAAATTGATTAATGCCATTTGTAGTTAACTGCGAAATTTTATTTAAGAAATCATCCCGAATGGCTGACGGGAAGTTCCAAAATGTCATGTAGTTTTCAAGATCTTCCTCAACTCGGAAACAACTCAATTTTGGTAACAACAGTTGTATTCTTGCTAATTGGTAATGACTTGAAGTTGCTGCAAAAATAGAACCGTCATAAAGTGCATATTTCGGATTCAAACTGGACATTATTCGTCTTTGATATGCAAAAGTACGAAGCAATTTGTACTCTCCATTTAATACATAGAGAACTTCATTCATTTTGCTCTCTTTTATTCCATGTTTTTCAAATTCTGGCTTAAGAAGTGTCATTATATGACTTTTAGGGAATCTGTCATAATTTGGATGAAATATATGATACCCGGCAGAAACTACTTCGGATAAATTTTTAAGCGGAAGAATACGCTGAGGAGCAATCAAATTACTTGTAATCATATTTTCATACAATGTAGGAAGTATGAACACAATCCCAGCATATACTTGACAAAATAACAAAAGCTTCTTCACTGTTGGCGTTTGTCTTAAAACAAGCATGGATGAGATGAACAAATAATTTATAAATGGTTTCGCCTCTTTTTCTAGCCTAGAAAATCCCTTGTATACTAATGCGACAATAAAAACTAATAAAATGAGAGCAACCCACACTGAAAGGTTAAAAGGCTCAAACCATACATTAAGTGAAATTACACTTGATCTAATGAATGGATCACAATAAAGTAAACGAGAACCTCTCATACCAATTGAATAATGTGAGGCTACTTCCTCATTAGTTGGTATGTCACCTACTGTAAAAAACCTATTTGTTTCAACAAATCCGAATTTGGCCTTTTTTGTGTAAAGATCTTCCCGACCTAGCCAGTATTCAGAGGTAACATTTAGTAAGTCTGAGAGCGTTTCGTAAAGGCTTCTGCCTGGATTGCATGCTTTTTGAAAGTATAAATCATACCGGGTTTTACCCCATGGGCTTTTTTCGCACATCTGCTTCGGCAGCATATCACCTCCATTAAACGGAAGTTTAATTTCGTCCCAAAATTCAGAAAACTGACTTACTGTTAAATCCCTAAGATTTGTTTTGTTAAATACAATTCTTAATTTATTTTCACAAAAAAGACAAAAATAATATAATTTACGTGGTTTTTCCAAATGCAAATCCAACTTTAATACGAAAATACGGCATGGCCATTGGTAATACTCTGGAGTAATGAAATCGAGGGACAAACTCTCTTTTTGAATAACGAGGAATGTTGAAAACAAATGAGTTCTGAATGTGTAGTCATTCTCATTCATGAAATCAAACAGCAAGTCACTGAATGTCTCATTGTTTAGAGTTCCTCTTATTATAACATTTAGAGAACTTCTTTCGAAAACATTGATCAACAAAGCAGCTGATTTTTTTGCAGACTGTAACTCGTGCTCAGTGTCATTTGTGGCATTATCATAGTTTCCGGTTGTGTTTATATTTTTTACATTATAAATCGTCCAATGAGAGGGATCATTCTCTTGGAAGATTTGATCCACAATGTCCATGCAGGAAATATCATTTGAGAAGAGTTTCAAATGAATTGTTCCAGGATCGAATCTTTTAAAATCTACCATTCCTGTTGTTTCAGAGAATGCTAATGTAATCGATTCAATCAAAATGATTGTA
The DNA here is from genome assembly GCA_034696425.1 of Isotoma viridis. Classification (NCBI taxonomy): domain Eukaryota; kingdom Metazoa; phylum Arthropoda; class Collembola; order Entomobryomorpha; family Isotomidae; genus Isotoma; species Isotoma viridis. The sequence goes on along the minus strand of JAQGAA010001997.1, from coordinate 9,549 downwards.
GCTAAGTACCAAAGTCTTCTTTTTGGAGTAAAATCATCATTTTTCAATCCATTCACCAAAACATGGAACAACCTGCCTGCGGATCTTAAACAAGAAGCGAATATGTTTAAATTCGAACAGAAATTACGAGCTGTTTTGATTTTAAAGCGTGAACATGAGTATATATACTCGAATTCAAGGATTATCTAATCAGATTTGATCCGTATGTTATGATATTAAAGTAGAATTACTGTAGATAAGAGCTATTATTTTTTAGTAATATTTTTGACGAAAATGTTTATTAATAATAATTATAATATTAAGTAACACTTTTTTTGTTTCCCTAATCATAAGTGACCTAGTATTGAGATCGACGTGATGTATCCAAAATTATGTCATATACTATTTGTCACTGAAATAAACTATTGAACTGAACTGAACTGAACTGAGTAATCATTATTGATGGGTTTATCTAGTCAACTGTTATCAAATCGGTTTTACACAGTCGACCATCGTCGTTATTAGGCCAAGTCCTCCAAGTTCATTTAAACTCAAGTTCACTGATTCTGATGATTTTAGAATGTCTTAAGTTTTTCAGCATGCCTCTTGATCCAAATTTTCCGTTCTGCTCTAGCCCTTTACGATTGAGCTCTCCACTTTTAACAGTATAAGTGTCAAGAAGTCTCTACATTGAAACAATTATTATCACCTAAGAAAGTAATTTCAATGTCAGTTGTGTTCCATTGTTGTAACGTCCTGGGATCTTCTTTACGCACAAAACCATTTTTTGAGTAAAGGAATGAATACACAGGAGCGAGTAGTTTTGTAGTATTTTTATTTTTACGTTTTGAAATTTAAATTAATTTAAAAGATAATAAAGTTTCATGAATGAGTGTGGATAATTTAATATAATTAATAACTTTGTGAGAAAAAAACTTAAACTGCGTGAAGTTCTGATAGGATTGGCTTCTTATGACTGAATGAAATTGTACGTTAAATATACTCGCTTTAAATACCCGAGCGTTGTGTAAATTCGTAGAAAACAGTTTAATACAAACTCATACTAAAAAGAACAAAAATAGGAAATGTTGCTCTTAATGTTTCAGTGAATACAAAAGTGTTGTTTTTTCCTGTTCATTGACTAAAACTACTGGATTAAAGTTCGTAATAACATGTTTCATTTCCGCGACACAATGTTTTTCTGTAAGTACCTTTTGCAAAACTCCAGTCACATTGTCCCTGAGAAGATTTAGGAACTGTGGAACAAGGAAATAGGCTTGGCTATGGAAATAGGTTTTAAAACATAAATGAAGGTTTAACTGCTAGAACTTATCTCTGCTGTAGGATTTGTGACTTTGTTTTTTAGAAAAGTCACTCAATCAGCTTAATCAACATTTGTTGAAGGTTGCCTTTGAAGGCAAAATGCTTCCGTGTTTTTTTAACTAAATAAAAGCATTGATTGATTAATAAATAGCATGCAGAGAGAAACTGAATACATTTACCTATAAATAATTAATAGGGATTTCGGTTTAGTATGGTCGTTTTGACTTTTACACTAATGGTCAGTTGATACAGTTCCTGGGCAGTGGTTCGTTTTGTCGTATGCATTTTTGTTTGACATATCTCCATTAAACTAGAAAAAAAATAATAAAATCTTTAAAATTTAGTCAAATGAAATGAATAACTTTATTTCTTTTTAATTATGGTTGAATGTTAGAAATAATATAAAAAAAGTATGCCCCATAAGAACTAAATGTTAATCTTAAAATTGTATCTACTCCTTCAAATTTTCGAATTATATTTTGAAAATTTTAAAACACAGGTAAAATTAAATTTTGAATCCAAATACGGATACATTTTGTCTCTTTGGTATGCAATTTTGTAATTCAAACTTTAATAAGTCATTTAAATTTTAAAAGTTCGAAAAATTGAAGGAGGAGACACAATTCTCAGATTAACATTAAATTCTTAAGGGGCCTACTTTTTGATATTATTATTTCTCATGCGTACCGTTAACTAATTTTACAATATAACCTGTGAAGATGATGAATTAGGAGCTTGTGTATATTATCTTTCGTTTCTTCTCCACACCCACAGCTAAGCTAGAGTTGTCAAACTTAGATTTATTCATTTTCTAAAGTGTTCGGTAAGTCTTGATGAAATTACATCATGAAAGGCGATCGGTATTGTGAAATGCTGGGTTTGTGGAACTGCCCGAAAAGATACCTTCGACGCCAAAGATTGGCTTGAAGATCTTAGCTTTAAATAGACTGATGTTAATATGATGAGAGGTAAGATGAATGTAAAACGCCAAAGGAGGTGAATGAAAAACTCGGAGGAACGAAAGCGGATTGCCTTGTCAAATGTGCGTCTTCTGTAGAGGATACTAGGGGCAAGGCTACTACTACTACTACTATAAATTTTTTTTTGTAAAACCAATTTTAATTCTTCAGCTTCAGCATTCATCATTGCTCAATAATGATAATAACAATAACTTCTTTACAAGTTTATTTTATCTACCAATATCGTACTTTTGGTGTTATTAGTTGCTATTATTTATTGGATGGATAATGTTATACATGTTTAATTAATCAAACACAACATCTATCACATATTACTATAAACACAGTAGCCTCAAATTCCTAGAATAAATATACTTTTATAAAATACTAACTTAGCTATTATTATTTTTAATATAGTGAGTCTAGTATCTTGTTTCTTGTAAGTTTCAAATCGTCAACCGTAACTAACAAAACACAAATTTACCAGGGAGGTCGTCGGGTGTAAAATACAAACACTATTAAAATAAAACGTCAACAGCTACGTCAAACTCCTACGAGCATACTTATAGAGGCGGCAATACATTTATTATAGAAATATTAATATCAATTGTAACAAAATGGGTTTTTTTATTATCAATTCGCCCCTAAGTGAATTCCCTTACTGCATAATAATTAGTACCAGTTCTCACAAAAATTACAAACAATTACCATGGCCAGCAATAGTATCCGAGCTTTAGAAGTAGCAGTAGATGAACTCTGGTTCCAGCAAAAATAAGACCAACTTTGAATTCAAACCTTAGAAAAGAACTTGCGAGCAGCCAATGACACTATCCTCAGAAATCAAGTAGATTTCAAAACTAACGTACTTACCCTACAAACCGAATGCGAAAAATTAACTACTCGAACACGACAACAACTATGACGACTTCCTGCAGAAACAAGTGGTTCGTGTCGCCACTACAATCAAGGTAATTCAAAAGAAATTAGACAATCAACTTCCAACTTTTACTACCATATTCCACATCCACCAATGGGATACAACCTCCGGTCCAGCTTCAGCCCAGTTACCTTTATCATTAGCAAACCCCACCCTTGCCATTGAGGACGACAAGCCCCTACATTCGGAACCTACCATAGCCCTTAATCAATTGGTGAACCATTCCTTAAAAGAGACTTTACCTAACCAAAGTGAACCTTATTATTGCCCGACAAGTTGTTAGTGCCGTGATCACAGAGTCCCATCATCATCATCAAGAGTCGAACCTCTAACTGTCAATGCCAATAAATTCAACCCACCGACCTCAGAATACGACGACCCGCAAGGATCAGTCGTAGTCGATCATCACCGTCATCAAACAACCTGTCGCTACTGCAAAAAAACATAATCCGTTCTGGACATAATCTGGAGGTCTGCAGAAAAAGAGCATCCGTCAACCAAGCACGGATCAACAACAAAGCAAGGACTCTCACATTCTAAACCGCAGTAATCACATCAAATAACATTCAAATTCATATAATCCCTTTCATTTCTGTTCATCAATTTCCCTCTACTCTTCTCATTCTCAATTTCTACCAGACCCGGGATTCCCATCTTTTAATGAACAATGCCGTAACAGTTTAATGAATTTCCAATTACTACTTTTAATTTTAGTTAGTATGCGTTGCTCGATTGAGCCTAACAGATTAATTATTTTAAGTTCATATTTTTAATTTTAGTCGGTATGTTTTGCTTGATTGACCACATCACACCCATCACATCGCACCCTTATCCATTATTACATTTACTCATTTGTTATTATTGTCATTGTCTATGTTTTGAATGATAAAAGCCACTGCAATCGACAGTCCATGAAATTTTAAATCAGTTTAAAAAAAATATAAGTTTATTTCAAGTCAATCTACATCTACAAAGCCCATTATGTTCTCTCCTGTACCATGCGTTGCCTTTCACATTCTTCTCGTGCGACCTGTCGCATTTTTCTTCGCTTATCCCTTCTCCTCGTTCGCGCCGATAACATTCGACTATCTGACCCTTCCTTTCTGTACCTTTGCTTCGTCTCCTGGCTGATGTAAGACCCCTCCAATACAGATTCCTGAAGAGACAAGTGCTCTCGCACAACCGCCTCCTTCCTTAAAAATTCCTGCGTAAATTCAGAACTAACTATTACAGTGTGCCCTTTATCAATACCGCTTATCGGCTAATAGCTCGAAGTTCATCTATCCCTCTCTATCATAATATTATAACAGAACATACCTCTTTCTTTATCACCGGTCAGGGCAGTTGTCTTTTCACCCTGTCATGATCATAACACCACAGGATTTTCCTCTCTGCCTGTTTTGGTTAATTAGTAGTACTTTATGCTTAATTCATTCCTTCAAAAAATTCAGTTTTATAAAATTGATAGTAGTTGACTGTCTGGAGATGATAACCTCGAATCCTGACCCCTTAACTTCCACCATCAACCATTTAGTTCCCGACATCATGAACACATCCCCAAATTTTATATTAATAGAACCAATCATTGTACTATCATTCGTTTCCCTACCTTGAGTCGTTTTTTTGTTTTCCCATGTCCAAGCACCTGTGCCTCTTGCTTTGCCTTCCTCTTTTCCATTCCCACCTGTTCTTTCTGTCCTGTCTCCACTCGCGTTTTCCTTGCCTTCCCAACCTCCTTCACTTTTCCTTTGGGTACCTGCACTCGCTTCTTATGAACAATCTTGTTCACTTACTGTTTCACTTACACTTCCCCGTTTTGGCAAACTCATGCCCAAGTATCGAAATAAGTTATCCATTTAGCCCCCCTTATAAATAGCTAATTACAATCAAACAAGAGACTCAAATCTATATTGTTATGGCCGGTGGTAAACAGTTGAGAGGTAGCAACAGGCGTAAATACAATCCCAACACGCCAAACGACTATCATAGTCCATAGTCTTCAACAATTTCTTCAGAATGAGCAATCCATCACCTCATTCCACCCACGCTTTCATATCCAAAAACCTCAATCTCTCCTGTTTCCCTATCTTTCACGAGTACTTTTACACACTCAACTGAAATCCCTCCTCTCGTCATTTCCCCCATCATCACCCAACGCACTTTCGCTCCGTAAATTTTTACACCGCTATTTTTATAAGTGGCAGAACATAATATTCTTAATAACATTAGTTTAAGTCTTCAGTTAAGATTAACCAGTAAGTATTGCCAGTGTGGGCCTAATGATTTCTTCACTTCAAATGTTACTATTTATTGTTACATAATTATATTACCCAGCGAGTACATGCATAATAAACCAAAATTCGTTCTCTTCTTCTAATCACTATAGGTTCTCTTCCTGAATTAGCATCATAATCATCACGATATTATTAAATAACAAGGCTGTGCGTGCCTTGTACTACATTACAGAATTTTAAAAATTAAAAAGGATTCCTAATCTTACTAGGTGTCTCTGGTGAGACCATATTGAAAAAAAATTTGTCTACCACTACGAATATTAAACGCAGACATCAAGACACTAACAATAATATTATTCAAAATCAAAACAAAAAGTTTGCACAAATGAATCACGTTGAAATAGTAAAGGTGAAGCTAACGAAACCAGATCACGTTAAGCATGTTTTTAGACCTTTTGAAGAAAAACAGTAGCTGCGCAAAAAACAACATGGTATACCAATTACGAAACGTCATACACAAAAAACAACTCCAGTAAGTGCCAGTATTTGTGCTTCCTTGGAGGCCCCAGATGAAGTTAAAACTGTGCACACGTTCAATAAATAAAGCAGCAACACAAGATATTGTTTTTAACATTTGGTCTATACAAGTACAAATCTACCCGCCAATTCTCAAAGGAGGACCTACACTAGTAACGTCACGTCTAGCAGAAGTTGTTAAACATATTTTAACTGGATATAGTAACAAAGAAATTTAAATTATTAAACCAGCTGGATGCTACCATAAAGGTGATAACATGGAGCATCCAAAAAAAGTGCAACAGACTGTCTCAATAAAGATTGTCATAGCCTGAAAATGTTTTTTTAGTTCACTTAGTTAACTACAAAACCTGGATACATTGACAGAGAAACAAGATTGACCTGTTGAGGACTGTACGGAAAATGAAAATCATGTGCTTAATTAAGCTGGGACTGCATTTATCCGTTACGCTACTAGATTAAATATTGTTTAGGAATTGATTTTTAATTTGCTGGATTTTAGAATTTATTACGCTCATGTGGTTAAGATTCTCAAGTTTAGGGACCCAACTGAGTCTTCCCCAATTGCTGCTTCGACAAATTTAGAAGTAAAGATTTGTCTGTTATATTCAGCAGGTTTTTTGTAGAATAGAAACAATTTTGGCTCCACTTTTTTTATATATAACCACAAAACAGTAAGTAGATGGTACGGTTTTCTTTGTGGATAATATAGCTTATGCCTCTTCAGTATATTGAAAGGGAAGAATAGTTTAAGAAAATTTTGAACAACCACATTAAGTAGAAATACCCCTCAGGTTGTCTTTGCTTGATTATCAAGCATAAGCAAAAGGGAGCGGACATTCCTCATTTTAAAGTTTTATGTGCAAAATTGTTAACAGACTTACAAATCGTTCAATTTTTAACTGGAATCTTGCAAATAAATAATTTAAAAATTTGCTACACTTATTTGCTTTTTGGTAGCTCGAACTTAAAATGTAGAATTTAGGTCGAAGTCCTCAACATTTTCTCAACATGACCCAATAATCAAAACGTAAAATCATGAAAGCAATTCTATTTAAAAACCACCTGCTTAAATTAATTTTAATAGAATGCCTCTAATTTATCTGTATTACATCGAGTTTATCAATATCAATTATTAATTTTCCATCTTGGCCTAGATTAGTGATTTAGATAGATGTGGTAATTTTTGGAAAAATTTTTGAAACCCGGAATAGACGGTTGTGCAAAAGCTTAGGATTTGATCAGATCCGTTGTGTGCCCCTTGTCAGCACATCACCGATTGCTATTTAAGATATACAGAACACTTACTCCCACTTATATTCAGAAGACAACCGAAAATGCTCGTCCTAACCTGTAGCGAATTTCAATAGATTTTTTCCTTTAAAAAAATCAACACGAAATACTACGATTCCAAAACCATTTCTATGACAATAACGTGTCTTTGGATGACCAAATTGATGTGAAGTACAAGCCACGTGAGAACTCAACTCATTGTAGTTCCGAGACAGAAAGTGACCATTTCTCGACAGTCCTTTTTATAGAACAACACTAATAAGGTATCCTAAAATTATGCATAGGACTAACAGACAAAGCGGATAGCTCTAAATGTTCAATTTTGTGAAGATTAGTACAGATATAAACCTCGCCCGGCCTTTGGACATGAGCAACCAAGAAGTTACGGAAATCCAGAGCTGGCACTTCAGAAGCCTTGCGGTTGATACCTTGTAACCTAGCGATCGTAATTAGATACTTTGAAGTCAATAGGAAGACTATCGATGGTCGTGAGAACCATAGACGGTTCTTTTGGGGGCCTAGCAACATCATTATTTTGACTAATGGACTTTACAGATATTGCGCACAGAATTCCCGTCCTGGTCCTGTCATTTAAACCCCAATGTTTACTTGGACTGTAAAAACATGTTTTTACTTTTTACAGTTGTTGTAGTATGAATAAAAATATACATTTATTTATACCTAAGTAAAGCTTTTCAAATTAAAAAAAGAGATTTAAGTAACCAGCGAATAACGTACACTTTGAAATAATAATAACAGATACAACGGAGGTGTAATAATGCGAACAATGTTTAATTTCTCATTTTTGAATACGAATTTATACGAATTTACTTACCTCTTTTCTGTAATAGCCACTAAAGATCCGATCACTGATCACGTTTCTTTCAAAATTGTTATTGATTGGAATCATTGGTTTAAAATTAAACCATACTACCGAGAAAGTAAGAATCCCAATCTTCAATGGCGGTTAACACCTGGTTGGAAAGATGTCTTTAATGAAGCGTTAATGGAATACTGCACCTCAGCTATGAAAGAATGCATACTAAAATTAAATATACACGTCGCAAACCCAATAGCAAGAAATTACACAAGAGCAACCAGTAAATGCAAAAGAACGCCGAATTGTTCCATGATATATATTTTTACTATTAACGAAATTCCTAAAGACGGAAATGTCATATTTACAGTGAGATAATCATCGAATCCGTCTTATCTAGTTATTAATAGTTACTATCGTTACCTTCATTACAGTCCATTTGTAACGTTGATGCATAACTTGACGCAAATTGCCAAAAGAAATTTGCAAAGGGAACGTCGAAAAACATTTCAGGAGAAACTATGGACTATGCCTGTTATTTTTTCTTCTCAACATCTTTTTGTCCTAAAACCGTATTTGGCTTTTCGCTCTTTGATAAGAAGCTCCTGTGATGGCCCTAAACTTGGCTGCTTTCGTCCAATCAAATCCACAGTCTGTGAATAAATACTCACAAACAGCCCCTATAACCTAAAACAAAGAAGAAAAACAATTTAAAATCACTGTCATATTTAAAAAAATTTGATTCAGCCAAATAAAATAACTTGGAATTAAATTCCCAGATAGAAGCAATTTCCCCAACGTGACATGTACAATTTTCATTATGACTACATGGCTTAAATTGATCGTGCTCGTATGGCTTACAGCGACACTGGTGTGAAAATTAAAAGTAATCTATATCAAAATATATAGCTAATCAGATTTTGTTTGTTTTATTTATAGTTTTATTGGTCTATCATATCACTAGCTCAATTATATTTTGCAATACTGCCTTAAATCGTTTTGTAAAAATTCAGTTCCATTCATGAGGTTTTTAGCCTCTCAAAGAATGAAAATACATATCTTTGGTGGCGAAAAACAAGAATGTCAGCCTTTAAACAAGCACATTGGTCTTTATATCGGTAATGAATGATTCCTACCCAAGTTTCACTACAGACGGTTATACTGATTTTATACAGCAACAGGACACAGGCAAGAAACTTTTGTATCCTGTTCCGGTTTTTTTAATATATATTGTTTAGCTGAGACATTAAGGTTACTATTCCAAAGGATAACAAAATAATGGATTGGAATCGCGGCGTTTTCTCACCAAAAATTTTTCACCCAATACTTCTCCCTCTAATTTTCTCTCCCTGGTATACTTCGTCCCCTTTTACAATCTCCTCGGACACTTCCTTTGCTGGTACATTTTGTCCCCTTTCGTTTCTCACTTTACGTTTTCTCCCTCTAATTATTTCTCACCTGATCGCTTCT
>JAQGAA010001996.1:0-13849 GCA_034696425.1 Isotoma viridis | reverse complement strand
GAAAGAAAGAGTTACACACAAGCAATTATCAAAAAAATAGCTAGAGAGACTAAACATAAAATTTAGAAGGTAGGTTCGACCGAAGTAGACTAAATAATTCGATTGTATTATTACATATAATCAGCTATATAAATGCGATTGGTTTCTTTAGAAGAAAAACACACGATGATGGTTGTATATATCCATATGTAACTTAAGAATTTAGATTTTTATTCTTATTAATTAATATTATTATTATTATTATTACCATATAAATTATTGTTGTTTGTTAGAGAAGAATAAAAAAATACAATTTTTCAGAGAAGATGACAGACAGACTCTCACCTAAAAATATGCTCATTGGCTGATGATACGAAAAAGACTAGTTGATTTTTAAAATAGCTTGAAGCTACTAATAACTCCAAAAAGTTTATTAGGAGCGACAAAAAATAGATAAAATCATTAAGTCAGATTCTATCAGTCAAAACGAAAGTCAACAGGTGCCATAAATTACACAAAAATCTTTTCTTAACTTTTAATACAGAATAATAATAATACAATAAATTTTAAAAAACCATCAAAAAATGAATCAAAATGTTAAGAAATTTTTGTGTAAAATGTGTAACCTGGTGAATTTATACTTTTTTTCTTAAAAACTCTTATGCAAAATTGCCATTAATAATGTATAATAATATTATATATGTAAATTAGCTAAAAAGAAAAACAACCACAACAAAATGTAACTAATTAGCTAAATAGACTCTATATGTACACACATAGTGTAGTAGTAACTAAAAAAATGCATTTAATAATCAGATCAGATCATCACGAGCGAACCACAACATACAATATATACAACCACCCAAAACCTTGCAGAGTTTATTACTTTTTAGGAGAATTAATAAAAGAAAAAAACCTCAACTGAAAAATTTTAAAGAATGGATGGGATGGATGATGAAAGGAATTTATAGACGCATTTAAATTTCAAAATTATTAAAACAACTCGATATATTACACTCAGATAATATATTATATGGTATTGGTTGGTGGTGTGTGAAACAGAGACAGTCAAGCTTTTTTTAAAGACATTGTTATTATTATTATTATTATTATTACAGCAACAAAATAATAAAAAATGCAACAATACATATGAATAATACGAAAGATATGATTTTGATTTGAAAGAGGGGAAAAAAATCATGAAAAATTTTTTGGGCTAAAAAGATACAAAAAAATTATTATTATTATTACTACTACTGCTGCTATACACACATTAAATTATATTAAATGAATAATCCGAAATGCTTTTTTTAAAACCCAAAAGCTAAAAAAACTTACACAGCCGGTCACATGTTATATTGTACACACAAGAAAAAACTGCGTAAGTACACACGCTATAACTACTCATATAATTAAAATCAAAAATATGAAAGAAAAAAGATTAGGGATTGCCTAAAAAATGTAAATTCACTCTGGAAAAAAAATAAAAGTGATCACTCAGAAAGACCCAATAAATATATAATAAAAAAACTCTCCCTCCCTTAAATCCTCTTTCAAGTCACACTTACTTGTCTATCTCTTGTAACTCTGTAAAATTGTACTAATAAAGGACAAAATTAATTGTGAAACAAAAAGAAAGAAATAAAAAGTCAGGCATGGGGTGTGTGTCACGTCACGTTTGAAAACAAAATACAACTGCAAACATAATAAAATGAAACTGAAAACACTAAATAAGCGAATAATTTAAAAAAAACTTTATAAGCTGTATTTCTTATTATTTCAATTGCTACTTTTTAATAATTACCTTCGTAATACAATATATATATCGTATGTATATATGGCTATGTGAATATAAAACAAAAATCCAACAGCAAAAACGCAAAGCAAGTCCAATCAATCAACTTTTACTCAAATAACTACTAAAATTAATTATAATTACTTTGTTAATTAGTATGTAAGTGCATACAAGTAAATAAGCATTTATAGTAATACTTTAAGCTACTTAAGAGACTTTTAATTTAGGCATGATGTATAAATGAATGATGATAATGATGGTGAACAGGAACTTATTTATAAGATTAATTTATTATGAGTAATACTGTAATATAATAATAATTAATTATAAGGTAATAGTTATATGTAAGTAATTTTAATTACTGTAAGAGGTAAAATAAGATAATGCTAGTTAAACTATTGAAATACTTAAATAATCATCATTATGAAATTAAGCCAGAAATCCAATCATAAAACTAATAAAATCAGCTCCAGCTCTTGTCCACGCCTCAGAATTTTGAGTTTGTTTTTACTTATTGTTAATTATTCTTACTATTACTACTACTACTACTACAATTACATATTATTATTACTATGTATATAAAAAATACGTAAATTGTTATGCAACAATCACCAAGTTTTATGCAATTAAACTCGCATAATGCTGCAAGTTTGCCAAGGAATCTAAAGTAATGTTGGTTTGTTGTATCATTTTTTGTAGATCGTTATTTATCTCGGTATATGTTTATGTGTTGTTCTATTGAAGGTTGAAGCATCTTTAGTAACATTTTATTAGTGATTTAGGTTCCAAGTTCTGCTGTTGAGGTCGTGGATTTAAAAATCGGCTTCTGGAATGTTTGAAATGGAAACTTATTCAAAATTTAGAGATGAAGATTTAAGAAATCCACCAATCTACCCAGATATTATTTGTGTGTATTTCTCCATGAGTTATCTGATTTTTAGTACTGCAAAATTGAAATTTTATTACATAGTAAATTAAAATAGAATAGAAAGCAGCAATGCACGAAATAGTATTATTCCTTATTGCAACTTTTGCAACACAAAAGCTGACCCGGTTTAGTCTCCAGTCCGATAGTAGCTGGAAGTGCCGTCCTTGCATAATTTCAATTTCGGTTGGACTGTCATTTCCTTAATATCCTCCCAAATATTTCTTTTTCACTAATATTCTTTCTGATGACAATAATTTTATCTGCTACAAAATTGATGTCAGGAATCCCAGATTTATCTTAAAAAATGGATTATAGGAGATTAAAGTATAATAACTACAAAATATATAGTGGTAATTCGTCACAAAATATATAGTTAAGGATTGGGCAAACTTATTACTAAATATTTTTGAATTGATTAGCAAAAATTACGCGTTTGCACAGATCATCAACTTGAATAATTTTTGCAATGAAATCCAATTTTGAGATTTTGACTTCATTTGTTACATACCTAAAATTACAGAGATTTGCAAGCGTGGTGGTACCTGGGAGTGACATTTATGGTTCATCCTCAAATCTGGTTGGAAATTGTGGTCATTCCATTAGTGACAAGCGGTGGACACTGATAACCTCAGCTTCATCGTACGTCAATTCCTCCTCGTATGTCATCCACTCTTAATAATAACACCCCCGCAGCAAATGACAATACGAATAGCACAAACAACAATTCAGCAAACAATTGCAAGAACACTCCTACATCCGGCCAAAAGCCTAAAGTTCTTTTGTTGTATGTACAAAGCTTAATCATATGAAGTAATAGTTAAGAGAAACTTGTAGTTTCTCAAATAAAAGAGAAAAGTCAGATTAATCTTATAAGCATACAAAATACAGACAGATCTAGCTATTTCATTCAATGAAAAAATTTAAAGAGATTCCGGTTGTTCGCTTATCGCTTTGCTCATCTTGGATTATAAACCTTTACGCTATGTTCCAAAGTATTTAAATTCCTTTGCTAAAATTTAACGAAGTTAATGAAGAGACTAAGTCTGATGGAGAGAGAATCTTAATTGGGAAATACGGTACATTAAGTGAAACGGATCGTCCGTGGAGGTGGAGATTTATCCATACACTAGAAAAAATATCAAATTGTATGTGGCAACTTAAAATTTGAGTTTAAATACTAAATTAAATGCGAAATAAATTTAATTTCGAGTAAAGGAGTTAATTTTATTAGAAAATTGATTTGACAGACATTCGTCACTATCGATTCGTTCGCTCCATCCAACAGCATTTAAAGTTCTTCAGAACATCAGATTTGCTATTTAGTCAAAATTGCATGCATCTCATCTAATTGGAATTCATTAGTTTAAGAACTCTTTATAGTTATTCATATAATTAACAAACAAATTTAAGAAAAATAAAATAAGAGAGTTCAATGGAATGTTCTAAATTTCATATATTAATCCAGGGGTTTCTTAGAATTCGGCATGACAGACAAACCCCAGCAGGAGAGCCGGGTAATATCCGTTTCCCTATTACCTGGTAAACTGGCATGACTGAATGAATGATTCTCTTCCAGAGTTTTCTCAGATATATATAATAAATACATACATAAAATTTAACAAGCAAATAAGACACACATATAATACAAGCATTCGAATAAACATGCAAAGACTACAAAAGGTAAAACTAGAGCTTCTATTTTGATTATCCCAGAGAGTACGATTTAACTAGTTTTTTTGTGACTAGTGACACCGACACGAAAGTAAAAAGGTAAATTCATTCTACAGTCCATTCCATTCCACTCCACTACTAACATATACAAACAAACTCCTAAAATGCTCCGAATTCCGTTTTAGCATTCAGCATTATTACTGAGACTACCGACCCGTAAAAGTTCTAACTTGATATTTCGGAGTTCTTTTAGTTCATATAAGGCAAATTATTATTGTGAGAAAGGGCAATCAACTATTTATGTGCGCCAATCAGCCCTGAAATTCTACGTGTGTCTTCTTCTTCCTACAATATACATCGAATCGAAGGAACCACAAGCATATACCTGTCCATACACAGTAGTGGTACCCTGTCCAGTTGAACGAGAATATGTAAAGGAATGAGTGACTAGGAACGATGATGATGATAATGATGATGATAATAATGGTGGGGGTACCTACTTAGCTGCCACACTAACTAGAGTTAAACTTACTACTACTGAGTACATGTAGTTGTCCAACTAAACCACTAAAAACTCCAAAGGTATAATATACCTAGTATGAAATAGTAAATTATAATATAAAAAGTAGATACGTAAAAGTAGGTAAGGTAATCTAACGGTATTAGAAATGTTGTGTCATGTCCACCCTGGGTCCCATACGTCCCACCTGCCCTACCTTACCTGGTATGATGATGATATCGACTTCGGGCATAACATTCGACATCGTCTGAAATGAAATGAAATACATATATGATGGGTTACCCGTCCTGTCCCAGAAACGGGTTGGCCCAATACCGATATCATAATAACACCGAACTTTTAGTTCTCTGGTACTAGTACCACTGGCAATAATCGGTGAAAAGGAAGGCTTTTCCAGTCTCACCAATTCAATTCAACATTATCAACTACCATTACCAACAACTATAGTTTTCTCGGTTGGTTGGTATTTGGTGTGTTAGGATGACGTACTCTTAGAACTGGATAGCTTGTCTGTGTATTATAAAATAAAAAGCCTATTTCTTAGTTAAACTTTCGCCATTATTATTCTAATCTGAAATGAAATCATGTCTCTATTGAAATCCTTCAATTGTACCTGAGGTGGTGGTAGTTATAATTTATTCAATTTATTTAAAACCCACACTTTATCCCCGTGTTCCTTCAGAAGGTCGTTTTCAAGCTTAAAAATTTGACAAAGTTGGAGTTTGAAGTTTGGAGAAATCAGAAACTGTATCATTTATTTGGATTATGTGTTCTTGAAAACTTGGAAATCTTAAAAATTTTGAGACCTGGACAGGTAAAATTGAATATGGTGTTGTTTCCTGAGTTTGTGAAGAATTCGACACTACTAAAATACAAGCCATCATCATCATTAATCGATTTCTTCGATGCTAAGAAAGTATTCGTAGTAAGAAGGAACCTGGAGGACAAGGAGGACCAGCAGGGTGGACTTATCTTTGAACATGAGTTTGTCCGATCGTACAGGAAATAATAATCATAATCGTAGAAGCGCCGCCAGTACCATCAGCACTACAAGTAGTAGTGAAAGTAGTACCGATTCAGAAAACAGTGTTGAAAAAGATAACTACACAAAATTTAATCACTCCCATCGACGTCCCAACCATCATCGTAGAAATTCAAATACGAATAATGACTCTCGGAGTCAAAATCAAAAGAATAAAACCACAAGTAGAAGGACTAGTACAAGCAACGGTAAAAAATCCGAGAGTGGCATCATATCTTCTGGAATCGATAACCCAAGCTACTCCACATCCTATTATGACGATGAGGATGATCACGGTATCGGAGATTGTGGTGACCGTGGTGGTGGTGGTGGAAATAGTAGGAGTGGTTGGGGTGATAATCGTAATCGAGATAATACTGGGTTACCTAATGGGTTTATCACACAGCATAATAATGATGATAATGAGAAACCAATCACAAATAATAAAAACAAAAGTCACCCCGGAGGAAATAAGACTAGAAAAGGCAAAAAGTTTCCCCCAAGCCCTTTACCCTTGCCAGAGTATGAAACTCCTAAAAGGTCATACAGCAGTAATGTCACAAGTATTACCACCCCTAATGGCATATTATCTTCACCTTCGAATGATATGGATCTGGTAGACTATGAAGACTACGGGTCGACTAGTTCTGAAGAAGAAAAAAACTGCAGAGATATTGTTAGTAGTCGATATCAAAATCATAATGATTTGGACACCAACCCCCAAACTCAGGGTTATCTCCGCACAAATGGTAATAATTCTTCCAATAGTAATAATACGACCAAGAATTTATTAGGGACAACAGACTATAGTAAATTTAATGGTGGTGCTGATGACACAGAAGGTCAAAGGAGAGCAACTCTGTATGAAAAATCTGCAACTTTGCCAAGAAACCCTGTAATTGACCCTAATGCCCCATGCTCATCCACTTCTGTAAGGGAAGGGGATATTATTGACAACAATGGTATTAAACAATCATTAGTATCTTCATCGACAAATTCGAAACCTAAGTTTCTAAAGAAAAGTGCAAGTAAAACCAGTGCTATTTTGGAAAGTGATAATGCTAATAATGGTGCTTCAAGTCAAAAGGATGCGTACGTATATTCTGGGGTTGGAAGACATTTTGGAAGAAAGCGTAGAGAGTCAACGATGAATTTAACGGATAATGAATTTGGAAGTGAAAGTGCTTTAAGTGCTGGTCGTGGTGCTAGTAGTAGTAGATTAAGTATTATGGGTAGAGAAATTAGTGACGCAGATATTTACGGTTGGAAAACGAGATTAAAGGCGGTGTCAATTGTGTTTCTAGCCACACTTTTTATTTTATCTACTTCGTCCTTACTGTTTGTGTTTCCTATTATTATTGACCCGATTCTTCTTGGGTTGGAAGCTCAATTTTCTACTAATCCTGTACTATGCAGGTAAGTTATTTTTGAAATGTGTGTGGTCTTGATTGGGTCTGGCTTGTCTTTTTATGTGATGTGTGTGTCAATCAGATAAGGATAAGACTTATTAAATATGCTTTTTTGAAGAAAAGTGTTTTATACCCCCTGCTGTGTCTACGACTGTTATGTCATCAGTATTTCTTCCATCCATTTTTCATGTTAAGATTTTTTAAGATAATTGCAGTTATTTATACGTTTTAGGAAAATCTCGAAATAATAGCCATTTTCAAAAATCAAACATTAAATATCCAAAATACGTGATGACTCCAATAGACTGAAGTTTTTCTTAACATATTGTTTTTTAAGAAATTAGTCTAAATACCATTGAAACATTTTTATTTTCAAATTTACATTAAAAAAGGTATGAAAATGTGTATAAGCACTATGAAGTATGAAGGAGTGAATAGTTGAATTGTTGAATACGTATCTATTTTTCATTTCAAGGCAAGCTTTTGAACATAAATGCTAGTAAACTTCAATTCTTTAAAACTTACGATAAGGAACTTATCAAATAATTTTTCATTGACGAATGTCTTATTGAAACCTTAAAGCAATTGTTTAGCCTTACGCTGATTAAACGATAAGAGTATATTACATCATGATAACCAATTCGAACATTTATTTCATTGGTCACAAATTAATTATATTTTTTCCACATACTTTTGCTTACAGTTTTAACTTTAATTTTTAAGAAAAATTATAACAAAATAGATTAAAAAATGAAAACAATGCAATAAGTATTTGAAGAAAATTAAAGTAAACCTTAGTACTGACCTTTTGCCTTTTATAGCTTAAGAAAAGTCTTGATGAAAGATGAAAAATTAAAATGCACGAATTATCTAAGGTACTTTAGAACGAAAAGCAAGCAGAATTGTATGGTTAGGACTAGTTAGCCCGGAGTATAAGCATTTTTTATCTTGAATACAATTTAACTTATCGATTATTTCTTCGTATTTGACACACACATGTTGAATTATTAAAATTGTCAGTGTTTCTTAAAGTAATCAATCAATGGGTAATTGACAATAATTTGATTGCAGTTTAAATGCTTTGGCTTTTTCAATTGAGCTTTCATCCAGTCTTACTAGATTTTGATATTTAGTATTTAATTTGCTTGGTAAAACTGTAGATGATGGTAAATAATGAATGGTTCAATGAGTATTATTTTCAATTAATACAACAAAGCCCTTCAAGATTTTTGGAACAAAATACAACAAAATATTTAAGAATTTAAATATGTATCTTAAAATAGTTCATATGATTAATTTAATTTCTGTTCCCGTTTCTCGTTTTAGAACCCCCGGGGGTTCCTCGAATGAAATATAACCTAATATTTTACTGGTTCGTTAGCCACTCAATTATCCCTTATCCAAGAAAAAAAACACTTTGCCAAAGATTTTAAAAATTAACTCCCCAAGTGAATCTAAAATGTGAAACACGGTCCCATTTTAATAGTAGTAGTAGATATGCGTATAATATCTATGCTCAACTTTACCATTGCATCTTTGCCAACCTTATTCATACTAAAAAATAATGCCTTTAAATTTCAGGACAACAAAACTACGGAATGGTACGGGTCCCTCAGAATGTTCCGTGCCCTCATGTCGAGCAGGATGTACAGCTGACCTTTTTTCATGTTCATTTATCGACGTAGAATACTCTATAGATATTCCTCCTGAATTTGTATCAACGCAAGATGATCTCAATCGCTCTCAAATCACAACCACTCCCACTGCCCACAACCCACTTCAAAGCCAATACAAGGACTATCAATTTTACAATGAAACGAACTCTGAGATGATTTCTTTAGCCAACAGCCTCAATGACTCAATCGTCGAAGCAAATTTAACTCAGGATAATTTAAGGCGTAAGTTAGATCAAAATATCTAAAATTTTCAAATGTTTTTAAATGCCACCACCACCAGTCAGGTCATATACCTCTACATGTATTAATTAATTATAATTAACCTTTTAACTTTTAATGGAAAAACTTTATTTAAAATTTACAGGCGCAACCCTGTTCATAAATATAAATGGGTGCGGCTACCCACCCGAAGTAAATTGTTCAGAATTTGACAAATCGTACGCAAAACTGGACGTCGTATTTCCGTGTTACTACAGCCAAAATAATGAATCCATTGTGGTTCCACATTACAGTTTTAGTCAACAAAAACGTTATCTAATAATAGCCCTTAGTGTTCCATTTTCACTTGCTATTTTTTCTGCCATCTTCCTCGTCCTTTTAATGAAGTGTCGCCCATTCGCCATAAACAGAGTTATGACCAAAAATAGTTCCTCTTTAAAATTAATTGACAATGCTGAGTCTAGTCATGACATTAGTCAAAGTAATGGAATTGACAAAAACACGGATTTTGATGGTGGAGGAAAGAATCATAAAAATAATGGAAATAATAAATCAAACGGGATTTCTAAAGCTTCCAGTTTACCTCAAATGAAGTAAGTTTTTTTTTTATAAAATTTAATTTTTCTATAATTTTGCATGAAATTAAAATCTAAACGGTTTAGAAAACACAATTTGGATTAAATTCCATAAGTCAACAAAATACATGAAAAACTTGTTGAACACAAAAGAAACAAATATACAATTTTAAAATATTTTTCAGTGTCGGAAATTAGTTCAAATTACGAATAAAGTAGACAATGAATGACGTAATTTTTTAAAAGTTTCATTAGCTTTGTAAAAACTTCTCTTTACTTCTACTAAACCTTTGGGTAATTGTTAAATCCATAAAAGGGCTTTTAATGTAAACTGACTCGCAAACAGGTCACAAAAAGCATTAAAAGTAAAAAGTTTCTTTCATATGTTCTTTTGATAAACAATAATTGCCTTTTGTTGATGGAACTGGTTAAACACGGGAGATATAAATAATACAAAAACAATCCAATGTTCACCCAAAAGAATCAGTTGGGATGACTGAAAATCGTTTACAAACCTTGGAACATTTTTATCCCATAAATCCCAATAAAAGATATCTGCTGATTACATCACTCCTGACAATTTTCAACTCTCAAAGTGTAAAATTTTGCACACAATAATAGTCTCGAAAATATTCAATCGTAACAAATAAAACAATTTATTTATTATTTTTAACCTACTATTTCTTATACGAATAGTCAGGTCAGGATTTGTGTGGGATTTGGCATTTTACCTGGGTTATCTCCTGAAAATTCTGATAATTTTAAAAAGTATACTCGTAAATTGATACTGTATATAGCTTAAGACGTTTTAAAAAACTTCATTAAATCAGATTTAATACGACGTATTCTTCTGAAGAAGCAGTAAATTTTACCTTAAAAGCATTTGGATAAAATAAATGTTAGCGGAAATACGAAATTGTCTCAAAAATAAAAAATAAGAACACAACAGAAATAATTAATTACTCATGACAGTTCAAGTGATTATCATACATCACTCTACACAATGTAAATTTACCTAACATTATACCAACCACCTCTGCCTGGGCAGTTAATACATGGCCTGTTTGGAAGGAAAATACTGTATTTGGTTTTGACAGTATATTCTACTTTTCTCCAATAATTCGTACAGTTGAATAAAAACATCCCATCCATATAAAATACGCCATATAACTTGTTTTCGGACATGTTCATCCAGACTATCGATATTTTTGAAGAAACTATTACCTACTATTTTGCACTTGAGTTACTTGGACAAGAGGGTTTAAGATATCTATATAATGTCCTAAGAGGTTTAGAAGTGGTAGCTTTAGTGGCATAAGGGGACGTTCTTATGTTAGAATTTCGATCGAAGATTGTTATAATATGAAAATGGATAAGTGTTGTTTATTACACAATGCTCTGCGTATATAGAAGTATTTGAGGGTGTTATGTTCTCTATGCAATTAACTTTCATGGAAAATTTTATCTAGTTTTCCCCTTAACCTTAATTTTTATTATGCGAGTTCAATTCTTTGTTAACTTATAAAAGCTTGTAGTTTTTTAAATTAAGTTTGTTGCTTTGTGGAATAAAGTGAAGAATGTAGGTGAAGAGATAAAGAGGTTGTGCTAACGGGTTGATTAAGAGGATAATTTTTGAAAATCTTATGTAATTTTTAATGAACTGGAAGGTTAAAGTTGAATATGTGCAGCCTGAAAAAATGACACACTACGAAGAAGGTATAAAGTTTCGTATGAATTGGGTGAAATTGTACAAAGAAATGTTAGGATTGATATTTTGATATGACAGGATTTTCAAGGCTACTTGAATTCGCACATGTTAAACTTTCTAATTGACTCTAACATGATAAGAGAATTTTAGGTTTGCCTTATTTGAATTGAACCCTATCTGATCTTAAAATAATCGATTTTTTTCCCATAATCCTTTGTCTTACAAGCCCCGATTTTCATACAAAATTGACAAAGGTAAGTCTTAATCGAAAATTATTTATTCAATTAAAATAGTCATGCATTATAAGGTTTCAAATCTACAACTACACTACAACCATTAATTAAATTATTTATCCTTGACTTACATTAAATTTCCTAACTAATATTTTCTGATAATTTATTAAATTTTATTAAAATTTTGTGCACATTCTCATCAGCTCCAAGATCAACTCATTTTAATATAAAAATTATTTATTAATAAAAAAAATATTTGCGCTTTGGTAGCCAATCGGTTCCTTAACCTTTATGTCCGGTCTACGGTTCATGGGTTCAATACAAAACCAACATTGTAACTTTTACACAGTATTTCAAATTCCTCATTGGTTGTATAATACAACTAACAAATGATAAATCATGCTCGCACGAGTAATCGACCAAAGTCCAAATAATTTCCCGTCAATTTCTACGAATTCTGAAAAGTCACCTCTTTCACTTTCAACTCATAACCAGGCTTCTCTTTGAAAAAGAAACAAACAAAGGAAAGTTTTATTATTTAATATTATTGTTGCTTTACTAACATTCACTCAGTAGGGCATATTAAGGGTGAAAGTAGAAATATTTTTTGGCAAAATAACAAAAAATATTTCACAACTTCTTTTTCTAGCCGATTGACCGGAATCAGTTGTAAATGGTCTTCCGCTATTATGCTTAGGTTAACAACCTAACCTTTAGATAAATCTTGTCGGTGTTGGTTCAAGGAAGGGAAATTCTACCTTTGAAACCTGTAATTATTATATGACTGTGATTTATGATAGTATATATTATGTTCCTAATGATCTTATTTGTTTTGTTACTGTTCTTACTTCCTTGTAACGTTGATGAGGCTTTTCCTTGTTTTGTTATTTTTGTTTTGTATAGTGCAATGCAGTAGGGTTTAAGTAAGTTCAAACTTTTCATAGAAAGTCAAAAAAATGTCATTGGAATGGGAAATTTCTCGTTTCAAAACTTTTTTTGTTGGTACAAACTTACTTTTCTTTCATGTTAATGTTACAAGTTAGCTGAAACCAGTAATAAAGAAGCTAATAAGCGATTAATGGTCTAAAAATTAGGTGTTGGAGCAGATACCAAAAAGTGGATAATTTACTTTAAAACCTGTACATACCCTCATAAATCACTTAAATTACTAAACATTTTTTTTCTGTTTTTATAAAATCTTATGAGTTTTTGAAGATTTCTTTGTGAGTTGATGAAGCAATTTAGGAATTTATCATAATTAAGAAGTTAGTTCTCTCATAGATGATTGATTTTAAAAATAATCAAAAGGCATGACATTGATTATTCAAAAATTTTACTCCCTTGCACAAAGTAATAATTTCTCTCTTTTGTAAAAATCTCTTTAATGATTCAAATGAATTGGGCGTGTCACATTAAATGCATTCATATTAGTTGTCATACAATGCGTGCTTTTACAATTGTAGCCAGAAAGGCATGTAATAGATAACAAACCGGTAATAACTAGACTATAATAAGTACAGTAAATAATTAGTCCAATCTTTTATCTCACACACCACACACGCTGATATGGCTTCGTTACAGAATTTGTACCAAGTAATCACCCACGCCCAAATGGAAATAATTATGTTTTTTTAGTTATTTTTTGCGACCAAAGTATATAATCAAGGTTTTCCACGCTTTCTCCCAAAGTTCTGCAGCCTTTGTCAATATCTTTAATAATTCTAATGAAAACATTAGAATTCTAGAGTCAGTACGCAATTGTGTTTTTGGTCATAGTTAGTGTAAATAATAGCATTTTATGTGTAACAAACATACATTTCAATTCAAATAATGAAAAGGTAAAAGTGTAACCACCACAATAATCCTACCCATTTTGATGAAGTTTATTCCACTATTTCTGTCACATTTAATCAAGTATGAAATTTGCTGTGTGATAAATTGTAGGTAACATTAGCTGACAGTGAAGTTGGGTTTCCGGTATAGAAAACAAATCTGAAAAAGTATTCTTACTCAAATAGCATGTTTGTCCCAAGCCCCAAGTATAATTCAGTAATAGAGTAGAAAATCCATAAATTGTTTTGTACTTTCTTTCAAGCAAAAAAATGACTGTTTACT
>JAQGAA010001995.1:0-13849 GCA_034696425.1 Isotoma viridis | reverse complement strand
ACATCCTTCCTAAAACTTGCCTACATCTACAAAAAACTAACGAAATCCCAACATATCATTGTGGCTTTTTCTTTTTGCTGGGGCCTCGGGGATCTTCCTCTTTTGATCGCTTTAACGCATTCTCCAGCACGGAAACAGGACGTCCTGTAACAAATCAAAATTACCAAGTTGAAAACAAATTAAAACCCAACATTTTAATAATATATCTTTCAATTGAATAAAAACAAAAAATACCTAAATCATATTTCGTTGGAGCTCGAGGAGGCTGATTAAGAGAGGTTAAAGTAGAAGACTTGTTTGAGGTATTTGATTCTCCGTTATCTCTACTTTTTTCAATTATCTGTTCAGATCCATCCTCACCATTCCTGTAACGTTGACCCTTTGAAGTGTCTGGGTCAAGCTCAACTTGTTTACCAGAGCCTTTCTGTTTGACGTTTGGTTGTGTATTGGAATTAGTAGCTTGTGAATCTATTAAATGGAAAGCAATATCAATACGACTCAAATCAGAACTGTAATTTTTTTTAAACATGAAGCCTTACTTTCAGTTTCTTGCACAAATTCAGACAATACGTAAACTCCCTCCGAGTTATCTAAACAATAAGAAGTTATAGCTCTTTAATTTTTGAGTTTTTTAAAATTGTAAAACGTAAGCTGAGGACATAATAAAAATGAGTGTCTTACGTTCTTTGGATCTTAAATTTTTAGTACGACCATGTCTTTCCGAACTCTCTAAAAAATCAAAAGTTCGTCATTCATATTTTTCCAATCAAACAAATTAACTACATTTTCTTTAAATAAAGCCTTACTGCCGGTCGCTTGTGGAACTTGACTTAACATTTCAATTTCCTCTGAACTATCTAAAAACGACGAAATGTATTGTTAGAATGGCGGTATTTGAAATCTTTTAAATTTTAAAACGCTAAAATTAACGGTTTAATTACCAATGGCACGAATTGTTTTTGGAAGAATCAATTTCTTTTGAAGTGGACCAGGCTTGTTTGTCTTGACTGAAGTACTCGCCTCAGCATTCCTAATACCTTGGGAATATTTAAAAAGAGAGTATGAATTGGTCTATAACTAACATTAAAAATTAATTTTTTCTGAGTATAAAGCCTTACTATCAGTCTTTTGCGAATTTCCAGATAATTTTTCGATTTCTTCTGAACTTACTAAAAATCGACAATTTCGTATTTTTCAATATTTCCTTTCATAAAAAATTAATTTGTAAATGTATAGCAAATGAGAAGTTATGGTATTACCTGCATTGGTTTGCAAATTTATAGGGCTATTCAACGGTTTTTCAGAATTCTCTAAAAACCAAGATTCATTGTTAATCTCTTATAACTTATCACTACTTACTTTTTATTAAGCTAAAGCCTTACTCGCAGTATCCTGCGGATCTTGAGGCAAAATTTCAGTTTCCTCTGAGCAATCTAAAAATGAATATGTATTGTTATAATAGCTGTATTTGAAAATGTTTAATTTTTAAAACGCTAAATAATACGGATTAAATACCATTGGCAATGGCACGAGTTTTTTTGGGAAGAATAATTTTCTTTTGAAATGGACCAGGCTTGGTTGTTTTGACTGAAGTACTAGCCTCAACGTTCCTTATACCTCGGGAATCTATTAAAAAAGCGTTATGACTGACACGGTAACCAAAATCAAAAATTAAGCCTGAATAAAGCCTTACTCTCAGTATCTTGAGGATCTTGAGGCAAAATTGCAATTTCGTCTGAGATCTCTGAAAACGACAAGTTGTATTGTTAAAAAAATTTGAAAATTTTAAATTTGCACATTTTTCAATACGGCCTTAATACCTGTGGTACGACTAGTTGTAGGAAAATTTAAATCTCCGATCAAAGTCTCTGTAAAATCAAAAATTTAGGAAAGTGTTAAAAATCTTAATACCAGTTTAAAAAATTACCTCAAAAACATTAACTCGTAAAAATTTATTCAAATATTTTTCTATTTATATAACTTTAAATTCCAAATTAAAAAAATTATGACTAACCTTGTATTGATCCGTGATTTTGCATTGGAATCTGCCCTCTGTCATGTTGAGAGAACTCCGAATTTTCTACCAAAATAAAAAATTCAAATCTTTAAAAAGTTTAATGACTACTTTAAAATTTAAAAGACTTACGAGACTCTTGAAGCAACTCTTGAAAATCTAACTGCCCCTTAAAATCGTCCAAATTTTTGCATCCAGATTTTTTACATTTTGCGAGAATTATTTCCGCAATATTTAGTATTGTAGTAATTGTCGAAGAAAACTCCATATCGGCAGGAACCATGTCCCGACACTTGAGAGAGATTTGTTGGTCCTCTTCTTGTATCCGTTTTTTGGTTTCAAGGTCTTTTATTTGTTTATTTAGCTCCGCTTTATCTGCTTTTAAAGATTGCACAGTGTCTTCGTGCATTTTAATTTCTGCCGTCACTTGGTCCAGTTTTCGTTTGCAGGATTGTATTTGCTGATCGTAAGGAATAAGGTCAGGTATAGTGCCTTTCGGTATATATGGCAAAACTGCTGGTTGATCATCTGAATCCGTTTTTTCAACAATAGATGTATCAAAATCTGACAAAAAAATTATTAATTATTATGTTTATTTCGAAAATTATGCAAAGAATATTGTCACAATTTTATGCATATTCATTTAGAAAAACCACAAGTACATTGTTTAAATTGCAAATAAATAGCAGAATATCACGTCATAATGCCCGCAAGATATAAATTCAAGATAGATGATAGAATAAAAAATACAAGTTAAACACTATACAACCATATGATTTCTTACCAGGTGATATGGCTGTGAATTCTGAAATTTCCGAAAGCTCTGGAAGAGCCCATTTGTAAGACTCCAACCAGTCGTCCGACATGACTAGACGAAATTTCCACATAGAATTTTTTTCTACAGCGCACTCAAATCCCATCATGATTCTCTCACCTAAAACTTTACGACGTTCTTGAACTGACTTCACTCCAAAACGTGCGTCTAAACCATATATGATAAAGTTTGACAACAACTTACTTAACATGTAATCAACTTGATGACGATTTTTTACAAAAACTTACAATACAATTTAACCATGTACGCACACAATACGTCTCCAAAAAAACACTTCTCTATCGTCGGTACATCGTTTTCATAGCGGTGCCTAAACAGTCTCTTACACGACCGTGCTTGATTATTAGCTGTCGAGTACGTTGGTCTTGAACCATCCCAATTGTTGTGGACTTCGTTAATGATCGACTGCCAGGACACTTTTTTCAATTCTATTTGCCATTTCTGCATCGGTTTTCCAGATAATTTTCCATGCAGTTGCTTCTTTTTTTTTTGGCTTTTACTTCCACCCAGGTTTAATTCTTTATTATCGCCATCATCACAGTCTTCGTCTATATCAGCAAACAGCTTTCGCCAATCCTTGGGGTCGGCAACAATACACATTTTCGCAAATGCGGGAACCAATTTTCCCGCATTATCCTTTAAAGATGGCTGAGTAAAAGCTGAGTCCCTTAACATAGCCTCTATAACAGACAAATCCAAACGGCCACGTTGATGGACTGGTCTTTTTGCCGACTAAAACGAAAATTGTACAGAACATTTTTTATCAAAAGTTAACATAAATTTAAAATCTGTTATTTGACCTAAGCTTCACAAGATTTAGAATATAAACATTTTTGAACTACATTTGAATCAGTATACTAATACAACAAAGCTGCGATTATAAGAATTTCTTAATAGCAAAGTTTTTCTTGAGAATTAAAAAGTTACCTTATTTTTAAAATGTTAAAGTATTTTAAAAAGGGTTATTTTTGTATAGTAAGACACACTTGTAGCAACATTTTGTTTTTAAAATATTACTCCATCCATGGGTGTGTCATTCACACACCCATGGATGGAGTATTATTATTTTAGTATTATTATTATTTTTGCTCTTTGTTAATTCTCATGGCAGCAACTTTTTTGACCAAACAAATTTTCATCTACCAGCCCACCGAACTCGTATAATCCAAACAGAAAAATAGTATTTTACCTCACTTTCATCTTCGGATTCATTAACTGGATCTGCTATACCACTCACAATTTCTCGAATTTCGTTGTCCACATCCTCTTCCGTTTCTTCAACACTTCGAAAACCATCTATATTTTCCGACAGATCCGCCTCGGATTCAATACTCGTTTGAGACATTTCACTTAATTTTTTTTCAAAAATATTTTCCTGCTAACTACACTTTTTAAAAGGGGAACCGTTTCTTTCGAACTCTGCACTACAACTGAATCGGTTTGATTTTGATTACAAAACCAAGTATTCATTCAATTATACTTAACATCCCACAACTCCTTTTGTGATTATTTGATTAAAATATTATAAAAGGTAAGCTTAATAAAAAATTGGGGTTCGGTACAGAAAATTACCGCCCTCAGCACATATGATCATTAATTAGTAAATTAACTCTTTAGTACGGTTTTAAATTTTTTAATGAGACAAAAAACTTTCATATTCACTTTTACAAAAAGTAAAAGTAAATAGTAATAGTAGTAAATTTAGTAGTGATTTACTACTTACTAAAAATTGTTAATGCTTCGTAGGAAACAAAACTAATTTGTGAATGATTCACTACATTATTTTTCCATTTTTCCAATGCGCATTACAAACTCATTTCCTAACTTAGCTTTGTGTGAAGGATATACTATGATATGACACAAAATTTCAAATGCTTCGTGTGAAAGAGATATTTTGTGAATGAGTCCATACTTTTTTCTACTGCGCATGCCCAAACTCATTTAAATACCTATCTTTGACGTGAACATTTTCCATTTTTCCACTGCGTATAACAAACTCATTTCCTAACCCAGTTTTGGTGTGAAATTTATACTACGGAATATAAATTTCAAATGCTTCGTCTGAAAGAGAATCAATTTGTAAATGAGTCACTGTATCATTTTCATATTTTTCTACTGGCCATGCGAAAACTATTTCTCTAACCTATCTTTAACCTAACGGATATACTACTAGAAGGAAATTTCAAATGCTTCGTGTGAAAAATAATAAATTTGTGAGTGATTAGTTACACATTTTTCCATTTTTCTACTGCGCATGCCCAAACTCATTTCCTAACCCAGCTTTGGTGAAAGGTATGCTACTCAAAGGAAATTTTAAATACTTGGTGTGAAATAGAGTATGTATTGTCATTTTCCAAGGTATGATTAGTTACACATTTTTCCGTTTTTCTACTGCGCATGCCCAAATTCATTTTCTAACCCAGCTTTGGTGAAAGGTATGCTACCGAAAGGAAATTTTAAATACTTGGTGTAAAATAGAATATGTATTGTCATTTTCTAAGGTTTGTTGGTACATAAATAAATGATTTATTAATTAAATCAAATTCGATCAATTAACGTTTAACAGCATTTTCAACATAATAACGTTACTATTTAAAATTAATACCAAACAAATCTGCAAGTTTTAATTATTTTGTACAGAGTATTACACTGTAATTCCGTGGTTATGTTGCTGGAGACATATTTTTTAGTAACAAGCGGGTTTCTTCGAGTCTTTTAGTAGGTATAAAAATGCCGATAAATTTTACCCCAACTATATTGCCTCTTATTAGCTGAACATTTTCACCTAGCACACTTTGCAAGTCGTCCCATATTTCCAAACACGAGTCTACAACGACTCCGGCCTCTTGAAAGCGCCTGGGATGCCGGCACTTTGTTTCTTTACACTTATTACTAAAAAAATTATAAAACAACGTATGAACACATATCATGTAACTTTTTGTTACTTTACAAAATTTAATTTGCTTCTTACGTGTACTCTTCAATACATTTGCCGGAATTAAGCAATGTAGACTGCATTTGCGTCCACATTTTTTTCGCGACTTCCTTCTCCTTATCGCAGTTTTCTCTCCGTATTGGCTGAAAAAGAGTAGCGGTCTCAAATGCATTCTGCTTGATATCCTATCAAAATAACAGTAATGTTCATTTCGGTTAGATATTTGAGCAATAAAATACATACAGCAATAGAAACCTTACATAGTCATCTTGTAGTGGAGTATACACATGATACATAAATCGAGTTGAATCCGTTGCAAAAGGAACTTTTCTCACGGCTAGGACGTCTGGTTTTCCAAACATACTTTTTTGCGCTGTATGATACGATACATCTTTTCCACTGGGTAATTTATCAAAATCGATACCACTGATTATCTTGAACACAATCATTTGAATCTGGCTTCCATTCTTTAAAACAAATTCTTCAATCCCCGATAAAGTTTTACGTCCCGGAAAAATTGTATCGATTTCTGTAAAATATTTGTTTCTTTAGGGTGAGGTTTTAGGTACCGTTATAAATTAAAACTGTTTTTGCTATACCGTTTATTCCATCAGCAATTATATCTTCGTCTTCGTCTCGGAAAGATAACTTTTCTGCAGTAGCAGCAACAAACGAAATGGTCTCTTTTTGTATAGGTAAGCTCAAACCTAAAACCCGATTCAGAAATTTTGGCACAGCCAGACATTGGGAATTAACAACCAAACCTGCATCATTTTCCTTCAAAATTTCTACAGCCGACAGAGAACCAGCTAAGGCTTCTCTATGTTCTTCTGGATCCCTCTTATTTTCATAAAACGACATGAAACGGCTCTGTTTCATGAGACTCTTCAAAAAGAGTTCAACAGACTTTTTGTTCAATTTGCGAACTCCATTAGTCCAAAATGACCCTTTCTCTGACCTCCGGTCTCCTTTTGATAGGGCTCCCTAAAGTAAACATGTGCTAAACAGTTTGAACAAAATCCAAAATTTTCCATTTTTACATACCATATTCTCAATCCTTTCTGCAACTGCTGTTGCAAATCGTAGTTCTCCTGACACAATGGAGTTAAGCAAAATGTATTTAGGAGGAACTTTTTGATTGCTTCTATTCGTTCT
Source organism: Isotoma viridis (assembly GCA_034696425.1). Classification (NCBI taxonomy): domain Eukaryota; kingdom Metazoa; phylum Arthropoda; class Collembola; order Entomobryomorpha; family Isotomidae; genus Isotoma; species Isotoma viridis. Next base: position 6,910 of record JAQGAA010001995.1, on the reverse strand, counting down.
GCCCATTTGTTGAATAGCTGCTGATGCAGACCACGGTATTTCCAATATGATGTGCAGTCGTTTCTTTTGGTTTATAAAATTTACATTAGAGTGCAATGATATTCCTGTAGAAGCTGCGTCGGATATGATTGCAATGTTGTATTCTCCATTGTTAAAGCCTAACTGCCCTATTAATACAAAATTATACGTTCTTTAGAAACCGCCTATGTGAATTTGTTGCTTAGATACTTACATAACTGATTTTCGTTTTTTCCCCTACGGGAGTGATGAACTATATCCAGGTTTTTCCTCTTGGAACCTTCGGGAATCTTGTCCTCCATGGAGTCTTCTTTATTCGGGTCTTTTACGTAGTAAAACGGAATATCAACTCTACCCGTGAGCTAAAAAAAAAATACATTAATGACTTCACAAAAAGCTAATCCAGTTACCGATAATTACCTCCACGACTTTATCAGGGCCTCCTAGGTCGCAAATTAGCTTGTCTAACGGATTAATTGGAAAACCTAAGCGAACACATTTTCGAAATAGCCTTGCAATCTCCTCACGGAGTTCCGGCGCTTCATACATCAAGCGGGTCGGTTCAGAATCTGAATTGGATGATTTATATTCTGATTCAGAGTCAGAACCAGAGCTATCTGAACTAGAGCTATATGAAGGGCCGTTCAATGAACGTGGACTTGCTGAATCAGACGAATCCGACTCACAATCTTTGCTCGAACGGGCTTCTTTGTTGTCTAATATAATGCAAAAGTTGTCAGAATAAACATCCTAATTCATAAACGTAAATATCTCAAACTATACAACTTACCTTCGCTGAGCCTAGGTTTTTTGAATGCTTGCTGTTTTGTCAACTTATTCAGTGTCGGTGTTTTTCTAGAACATTTCTTAAGTCCAAGAGAATACGGGCTCATCATTAATTTTTCCAGCAAAAATTTTTCAACAATAACCCTAATTATATAAAAAAGTTTTTAAACAATAGTGTCTTATAAAAAATTAAAAATACTTAAAACGTGAAACGATGCTTTATGGTTAGACAAACCTTGCTGCGGAGTAGTGGGCATTCTCAGAATGATATTTTGACTTCTTAATGTACTGGTACGCGGCTTCTCCTGTACTCTGAATGCCTATGACAACCGCATGTTCGTCACTGATAGCTTGTCTATAATGAGTATAGAAATATTGAACCAATCAGTAAGCATAACTAGTACTGTTCGCATTATACATAGCCTAACCTAACCTAACCAAACATACTTTGTAATCTCAACTGCTTTATCCACTTTTAAGGAGACACATAGAGTTTTGAAAAACCTCTGGTGTTGAGCCCAATAATAGCTTAGAAGTCGGCTGCGAAATCCACGCTGGTTATTTTGGTCCAGGTTATCAGATTCGTCATCAGTGTCCACAACATTTTCTTCCATGTCAAAAACCTTAGTAGCTTTTAATATGAGTTGCCACTACAAGTTAAATATAAAATAGGAATAATGAGCAACAAAGATCTCTATCAAATCAAATGTACATGTTATACTGACTTCTGACCATAAAACATTAAACCAATTCCTTGTAGTAGTAGTTGCAAATAATAAGCCACTATTATAATAACTAAAAACAAATTCCCCAAAAAAACTAATTTATCTCTCGTTGCATACTTACCAATAAGGAGCACTTGTTGTACAGCAATATATCTTTCTGAGCAGGATCCAGGACAACTCGGGATTCAAATTCTACTCCATCCAAACTTAAGTGTCTAGACAACAAAATGCCTTTCTTCTTAAGCTCTATGGCAACCAGTTCGCGTGCTCCAATCCCTCTAAAGAATATATATTTTAGAACCAGAGTATTGCATTTAAATTGAAAAGCTTAGGTAAAACAGAATTAAGTAAAACCAACAACTACCTTTCCACTATTTCATCTACAAAATGTTTCGAAGTAGCAAATTTTGCGTCTTTCCCCCACAAACCAAGGCGACTCATATACTGCATTTCTGTTGGTTCCGAAGCTAACGTAGCAGAAATATATACTATTCTAGCATTCTTATTTTGTTGTTGAAGCCTGTTAACAACTTCTCCAGTCTGACTTCCGTTAGCTTTGCCAAAATTTTTGGCTCGATGCGCCTCATCAAAAATAATCTGTGCAAAGTTAAAAATGTTTAGGTATAACCCATCAAATCAAATCAAGTCACAGTAGTCTTTGAACCAATTAAAGTTCTAACCCAAGACTAATTTAACCAATTACCACTTACCACGCCATCAAATTTAGAACCAAGCCAATCCGAAATCTGGTTGTATCGGGTATTAAACGTTTTACGAGCGTTTACATACGTCACTGTTCCTTTCGAGTGACTTATCAATGAGGGATAAGTAAGGAAAAGGACACCGGATTCATTTTCGATTGGTGTGTATTCGGATTTCAACGAGAATAAATTAATTAAAGTTGCACCTCTCGTTACATCTTTCAAATCTCGGGTTGCATCATCAATTAATTGGGTAGAACAGCTGATCCAAAGGGCTTTTGTCCGCCCATGCAAAAAGTTTTCAAAAATTATCCCAGCTGCCATTCGGCCTTTACCTACGCCAGCTCCGTCACCTAGTAAAAATGAATGAGAATTGAATAAACATGCATTGCGAAATCTTTATAAGAATTTTAAGAAGTCAAGAAGTTTCAAGAAGTTTCAAATACAAATCAATACAATCAAATCAAATCAAATCAAATACAATCAAGAAGTTTCAAGAATTACCTAAGACAAATCCCTGTCTAGATCCGTCCATTAGCCGTTGTTCGTGAGATTGGCAAGCAAAAGCAATCGCCTCCATCTGAAGTCCTGAAAATTGGGGGTTCTTGCTTTCCCAGAATGAAGAGTCTATTTTAGGAATATAATTCAATTGCGGAAGCTCAGCAAAAGAAAGCGATTTTGTCTCCATCACCTTGCCAGGGTGTGAAAAATTGGAGTAAGGAAATGATGGTGTGTATTCAACAAATACATCTTCTACGTCTTCAAAGTCCTCCATGTTTAGTAATATTAAATCGCACACAAATGCACACAATCACATTAAATAATCTTTCCCACTTTTCACTGTTAATTTACTAAAATTTATTTATATTTTCAAATCACACTCTATCGTATACGTCTGTTTGGCACTAGAACGAAACTCCAACTACATTGAACCCTGTTTAAATCAATAGATATTTATACCGAAAAATATGATAAAACATTCACTTAGAAATGTAGAAAGGTTTCGTTCTCTGTATTAGGAGAGCCAACAATTGACCGGACTAATCGTTTTTTATGAAGTAGTAATAAAAATCACTAAAGAACACACAATAATCACTTAAGAACGGAATTTTTATTTTCTTACTCTTTCAAATCAAGGTGCTGAGTACAATTGTATCAGCTTTGTTAAAAAACAAATATGGCCGAACTTGGCCAAAACAAAACCTGCGTCTTAAATTTAATAAGTTAGACTTTTAACAGTACGTATTCTTGACAAATCATACATACATTATAAATATTGGCTTGGCGCCATCTACGTTTTAGAATTATAGTTGTTTCTAATCTACAACAATCTTGCCCGAAATTCAACCTAAATCACTTAAAAAATTAAGCACCGCATGTCAACTGTCGTTGTTTACTTCAGAACCAAAATATCAAAAATTAATTATGTTATAAACACATTAAGGGACTGACAAAATTCTAGATATAAAATACGCAACTTAGCTCAATAATACGTAAAAAGACAAAAAATCACATTTATATTTAGTTTTATTCAATGATTTTATTCACTTTTTTGGCGTTTTCGACACTGGAGTCATCTTCTTGTTTCCTTGACCTCTTACGACTCTTTTCGGATTCAGAACCTATAGTACAAAAAGTAAAAATAGACTTTGCGTAGATCAATCAATTTTATTAGCATTGCAATTTTTGTAGTTTAGTAATACCCTTTTCTTTCAGCTTCTTAAGAGGAGTTCCTGTGGTTGAATGAGAGTTTTCAAGAGTAAGGACTTCATTGTTACTCGAGTCGTCTACACTTGATCGTGTCTTATTGGATTCAGATTCTATAGCAAAAAAAATTAGACAATCAATCAATTTTGATACCATTGCAATTTTAGTAGTTTAGTAATACCCTTTTCTTTCGTCTTCTTTTATAGATCATTACCTGATAAATTTGATTGAGAGGATTCATGAGTAACTTCAATATTTTTGGACAGCTCAGCGAGATTTTTTTCTGTTGCTTCTTTAAGAGGGACTTGTGTGTCTGTTCTTCCTGTATGCTCCGGATTTGTAGAGATTTGAACTGAACCTGAAGTTTCTGTCGGGTTATTAGTTGAGCACACTAAAAATTAAAAATTGATAATGTAATGCTGTAATTTAGCTCGATGTCTTTCTTTATTTCTATAACTCTAACTCTTAATGTGCTTACGCTTTTGTTTAAGTAGTTCCTGTAAATCTATCTTGTTGGCATATTCTTGAAGATTATTTATCCGGGCCGCTTGACAGTTAACGATAATTTGTTCGACAATCTCCATAGCCGTTATAATTGTTGGAGCAAAATCCATGTCCTTGGGAACCATCTCTCTGCACTTTTGTGAAATTGCCTCATTCTCATCTTGAATTTGTAGTTTGATTTTAAGAATTTTTAACTGCTCCTCCAGTCCTTTCTTTTCTTCCTCCAATTGCTCAACTGTTGCTTGATGCAATTTGATGTCACCATCTACCCTCGTGATTGCTCTAGAGACCTCTTGAATCTGCTTCTCTAAAGGGATTAGGTCAGAACAGACTCCTTTTGGAATGTTTGGAACTGCACGCTTCATAATCGGCATCGCAATCTCATTAGCTTCATTGTCTAAAAAAATAAAAACGATAATTTGCAAAACAGATAATACTGAATAATGAGTTAAATAATGAGTGAGTATAGAAAAAATGTCACACCTGGAACAATAACTCCGAATTCAGCCGCGCTAGACATTTCGGACAGTGCATAAGGATAAGTCTCCAACCAATTGTCTGAAAGCACGAGACGGAGATTCCAAACTTTGTTCTGTCCTAAGGCAAACGTATATCCCGTCATAATTCTTTCCCCAAGAATCTCTATCTTTGTCTTGTTGAGGACTTGTCCAAACTTGGCGTCTAAAAGTAGTAAGAAGTATTTCATGATAACAACAATTAAAGGGTTTAAAGCCCGATTTCAAAACATTCAGCAAAGTTGTTAAAATGTTCCAGCAAAAAATAGAATTGTGTGTAAAATCACTTACAGTGTAGCTTAACCATAAGAGCGCAAATTACATCCCCGAAATTACTTTTGTTTGGATTAACCGCTTGTCCTTGATATCTATGCATGAATAAAGTTTTGCAGGATGTTGCCATGTTCTTGTTATATTTTAGCTTGGGGTCATCACAAGCTTCTACAAGATCTCTGACTAAAGCTTGCCACGACACTTTCTGCAACTCCAGTTCCCACTTTTGGACAGATGTCCCAGGAGGAGCTTGCGTGTCCCTTTTCTTCGACTTTTTCCTAGAACCAGTCAAATCAATGTCATCTACTTCTTCTTCTTCTTCCACTACGTCAGAAAACAGTTTTCGCCATTTCTTAGGGTCCACTATTGAACACATTTTCGCGATGGATTGAACAATTCCTCCAATGTGTTTTTTAAGGTTGGTAGGCTGTTTTACGCCATCACGACACAGCATCAATTCTACAGCAGCCAAGTTCAACCGATGTCCGGGTATGGTTCCAGAAAATCCAGGCTTTTCTACACACTGAAAATATATACAAGAGTTTAAATAATAATTCAAGAATTAATAATTTGGATTGAATTGATTTTGATTAGAAATTGCTAATACAAACGCCGGTTATATTACAACAACAATAAATACCTACATACGTAACAACAAGACTTTGCAGTATTAATCCGAAAAAATGTATATTTTGATTACAAAATAGTGTTTAAATAAAAATTGTAAACCTTACCTTAGATTTGTCTGCCTCATCCGTAGGATTTATTTGGTCTGGAGACATCAAATCCAGCTCTTTGGAAAACTCTGAAAAACTCACGTCAGGGTCCGGGATATTTTGACTTACATAGTTATTCAACTCTTTTCCAATATCTTGCGCCTCCGCCATTACACAAACTTTCAAAATTTATTTTGGTCTCACTTTAGACAAAAACTAACCCAACTTTAAACTGTGAATCCACAAGCAAAACTGATCGTAAACACTAACCTAACTTGGATACGAATAAATTAAACCTAAGCGTGAAAACTTAAAAATAAAATTTTTATTAGAAATCGGTAATTAACCTATTAATAGAATTTGTTTATAGCACCAAAAAAAAAACAACCCAGAACAATAAATTGCAATATCATCTGGAGTAGTAACTTTTTAAATTTCCCATTAAACCTCAACACATTGGAAAATGAGATTGAACTCAAAAATACATACACAATAGACAAACACGCCATCTACAACAGCTGTGTAGAAGTCTAGAAACCTCCAGCTAAATTCACCCAAAAAATAAATCTACCGTTAACCCAAAGTTTTCACCCAGTTTGTCCGTTGCCTCTTATGTCTTTACCTAGGGTATAAAATAAATTCACCCGTAAAATAAATCTACCTTTCACCCAAAGTTTTCACCCAGTTTGTCCGTTGCCTCTTATGTATTCTCCTACGGTATAAAATAAATTCACCCGCAAAATATATCTACCATTCACCCAAAGTTTTCACCCAGTTTGTCCATTGCCTCGTATGTCGTTACCTAGGGTATAAAATAAATTCACCCGCAAAATAAATCTACCATTCACCCAAAGTTTTCACCCAGTTTGTCCGTTGCCTCGTATGTCGTTACCTAGGGTATAAAATAAATTCACCCGTAAAATAAATCTACCTTTCACCCAAAGTTTTCACCCAGTTTGTCCGTT